>SKCR01046739.1:0-87683 GCA_019454045.1 Zanthoxylum bungeanum
TTGATGGACTAAAGTTATGTCATTATTACTGCCATCGCGAATATGCCTAAACGACCACTACAAGGGCCAAATATATTTTAATCATATTATTTAATATGGTGAATACACTTGCCCGTGACACTTATATGACAACTCCAATGACATCAAAGCAAGGGCATGATCATTTGGCCATCATCAAACCATCATCATGACTCATATTCAGTCAATCTAACATTATAACCGTCATCACCGCCTTATTAACACATAATATGGCTCAATCATCATTCAAAAACAAAAGGGGTCCATAGCCACAATTCATTCCCAAGCTAAGCTTTATGATTCAATACGTCTCATGTAAAAATCATGATAATGATCTGCAACCGAACTCTATAATGCCTCACTTCCAACAAAATATACATGGTGGGTTCTCATGGAAACATCAACACAAATCATAAGTTCTAACCCATCTCAAATCTTGCACAATTTATGAAAATAAACTTCAATTTATGCTTGATTAATATAGAAATTAACTCTATTATGCTAAATGGTCATGGATTTTTCTTGGGGTTCCCATAGGTCTATATGATGAGCTTGATTTTCATGCAAAAATACAAATGTATGGATAATAAGCTTACCTTGCTCTATTATCTCCTGAAAATAGAGGGAAATCACACCCTTGGAGCTTGTTTTTGGTTGAGAAATAGAAGCAAAAATGGAGGGGAACAGATGGAATTGGTCGTGGGTTACATGAGGAAGAAGGGGTAGAGGGTGTCTATTTATAGTGGCCCAAACTTTAGAATGTTCTGATTTAATTTGGGGAAAAAATCACAGCGTCGTTCGAACGCCACTTCGAATGTAACTTGAACTCGTACATTCTAGTTGTCTTTGTTCGAACGTGACTACGAATGCGACACATACATTCTCACTGCACAAACGCGTTATTTGAAATCTTCAACATTTTACAACTAAACTTGACTTGTTACTGAGTGGGCCAACACAAGGACGCCACTATGTTTTTAATAACATTCCGTACATGGAAAATGACCATGATGGACACGTCATACCATTGGGGTGTTGCATTTTCCCCTTAAGTAGGTTTCATCCTCGAATCTCATCTAAAGTTAAGTTTCTGAGTTTGCCTTGAACTGAAAACACATGGAGCTCAACTGCCTCAAAATATTCTTAGATTCCCATACTGTTTTTTGATCATAATAATGTTTCCAATTGACTTACACTGATAAAACATCATTGGTTCGCATCTGTTTAATTTTTTCCTCAACCATGGCATTGGAGTGTTCATAATATGACATGTCTTGACTAATTTCTATGAACTGAAGCTCTAGTGTATGAGAAACGTCAAGCTTGTACTTTATGAACATGGAAACATGGTTTAAATGATTGATCATGTCCACGTGGAAGCGTTAATCCCTAGGCTCTACTTATAATTCTCTTGAGGATCTGGAATATCCCAACTTACCTTAGGCCTAACATACATTTCCTTCCAAACCTTATGGTATCCTCCTGAAGGGTGAAACTCCTAAGAAAATCTATCATTCCACTTGAAATTCAAGATAAATTTTTTCTATGATCCGCATTAGATGCTATATTCCGTCTTGGATCAAATTGTCTTCCTCAACTAAACCTTGGACTAAGTTTGAGTCCAAGATATAGACTTCATCTTTCTCAAAATATTCTACAGAGGATTCTACTCTTGCATCCCTGAGAGGCCTCATTTGAGGCCAAGGGGCTATTTGTCGTATAGTTGCTGTAGGTGGATATATTCAATAGCAGACACCGATCCCAACGGCCTCTTAAGCCTTATATACTAGCTTGTAGCACGTTTCTCTGAGGTCAGAATTGATCCTTTTATATGTTCATCATGTCAGAGAAGCTAGGTCGTACTAAACCGAAAATGTTCATCCGACACATGCTGGGCTTGAACTTGGTTGGGGAGAAGTGTACTAACTTGATAAGTTTATAGACCATGACCAATTCAGATTCTCAACATGCCCATTGTGAAGTTTATAATTACTATGTCCTACTATCACTCTCGAAATACCTAGGTCTTGAGGCGTGTCTACAGTTTTCGAATATTCTGTCATATCTTGCTGACAGGTCAAACACATGGATATGTAATCTTCCTTGTTCTTGTTCATTTTATCCTGTCAATAAAACTATTTCATGTCGTGTTGTATCTTGATCATGTTTGGATATATCATGTAGAATGGTAAATGAGTTATATTAAATAGCTTTCCCTTCTGATATGCGATTTGTGGTATTTCGACCATGTCCTGATACCTGAAAATCTACTGCCATGCATCCTGTAATTTGCTGTCATGCTGAACTCTCTCATTCAATCCCTAAATACAAATATCTAACACTTGAACATCATTAATTATATCTAGCATCGTAGGCTTGGCTTGTACATGAACAACATAGACTGGATGAATCTGGAAGTTGGAATTACATCATGTTGTTCATGTATTTCTATGACTACTTGAGTTGTACTATTCTATTCATCGATAGAAGGAATATACTGTCTATGGATTTCTTGCTTAAGGTGTTGGCAATGTCGTTGGCTTTTTCTAGATAATAACGGGTCGAGCAGTCATAATTCTTTGACATCTCCACCAAAAACCATACCTTAAGTTCCACTTTTTATGTTCTGTGGTATATTCAAGGCCTCTGAGATCTGTGAACAGTACAAATATCTCATATAATTTTCAGATCATGGGTAGGATAATTATGTTTATACCATTTAGTTATCTGACAGTATAAGCGAAGACATTATCATGCTATATCCACATGCACCTCAAGTCGACCCTGAGGGTGTTGGAATACATCATGAATCCACATATTCCTGAAGGAAACGTTAGAATATGTTAGGATCAATCGTTCTTTATGCTCATAAAATCTTATTCTCATGAATCTGGCCATGAGAGTTCAACACTTTTCAGAGTCAGTTTATCAATAAAGCCTTAATTTGCAGGAAGTCCTCTATGAATCCGCGATAGTAACCCACCAATCCTTGAAAGCTCTTGATTCTTGTAACACTTGTATGTCTCGGCTGGTTCTGGATCACTTCAATTTTATTGGGATCAATTAAAATCCAATTTCATGATACAACATGACCTAGAAGTGCTACCTCGGAAAGTCAAAATTTGCTTTTGGGGAACTTGATATAGGGTACTAAGGCCTATGAGTCTACTAAGGCCTATTAGTAGACTCATACAACATGACCTATGAGTCTACTAAGGCCTTGACCGCTTGATTCCTGACCCATGCCTCAGCACATTAGTCATGTAGAGGAGGGCCAAGCTAATGCTATTACTTGATTACTTCTGATTTGAGCATGGAATTGGAGGCTAGAGAATTTGGGATATTCCTTGATGATATATGGCTTGACTAGCCGCACCTCAACTGCCATGTGTACTTCTCTTTCATGGCCTTGGGTGCCTTTTTCATAGGTATAATGTAGGCTAGTATACATAAATACTCGTTTTGAATAAGCCTTTTGAGAAATAACATCTTGCCCTGATTCCTGAGTCGACCTTCTCTTGATAGTCATATTTTTTTTCTTAATGGGAAGGAGACTGAGGTATAGACTCGCTCTAATTTTGCTTTCCTAAATGACTCAGTCTTACTCTCCTCCATTGACTTCCCTTTTTGGCTCTTAGGAAGGTCTCGTAAAACATGTATCATATTCTTATAACTATTACATATTCTGCCTACTCTAGGTGCTCATACTTCCGGGCTCTGACATCCCTAACACTTTAAGTCAGGAAATAAGCTAGGATGGCTTTACTAGGTTCAGCCAAGTCTAAGGTGGATCTGAAGCGTATCTCACACCCATGATAGGGGTAAATCACTCATTGTGGCTAAATCTTCATGAGAGCAATTGATCTGACTAGCGTCCTACAATGGGCTATACATAACCTTTTGTATTTCTTGCTGAACTCACTTAGATCTATGCTAAATTCCACATTCAAAAAGTAGAAGAGCATATCCTACAAATATTTGGGGGGTGAAACTGTTACTGTCTGTATTTATTCTACTAAGATCTGGATATGGGTCTAGTCATGATCAGATATACTGAGACATATGGGGTTGTCTTCCAGTTGGAGGAAACAATTGTCATAGTATTTTCAGGACATGACCGATAGAAGACAGTGATACCATCTCTAAGAACCTCTGATGTGGACATGCATGACATATTATTATTATTATTATAAATGAACTATATTGTACTACTGATAATATGTCAACTCATTAACCTTTTTGGACACATGCACGATTATCATACAATGCACATGAATATTGTAATGTAGCTGTGTAAATATATACACATATATACACATATCATGTTTCATTCATGTAACTATATTTGGCCTCATAGCCTACCATGATAATTATACATATACATGGACCCAAAACATGCATCCTTAAGACTGCAGCTGGTATCCATCTCCTCTGAATTAAACAATCTGACCTTAGGAAGTCCTCATCGAGAGGATGTCATCGAATCTGGTAAAGAAAAACTAAGAGTGTGGGGGGGGAGGTAAGTAATAAGAATGACATCGTGAGTAAACGGTGAAGATAAAAAATTATTTACAAATATTTTATCTTGTAAAGTGGTTGAACTATATAAATAAAACATTCAGCTTTCTTATAAATCAAATAAAATCTGAGAGACAAATCTAATACGTAAAACGTGAGCTGATAAAATAGCTATCATGAAAATCTCACTATTGCTGTTACCTGAGGGCATGTAACTTACTTAGCGGGACCTAATGCCACGTAGGCAGGGAATCCCAACCATGAACATGAAAGTGCCTAAGGGAGTCTCTTGAGGACTATTAGGTTTGTTGAGCTGACCGAACCCGAGACGCTATACATGAGAGGATAGTACTCTACTGGTGATTTGAAAATATTTCTACTGCTTTTTTATGTACCATATAACATAAACTTATAAAACGTAATCTCATAACATGATAAAATACATAAATATATCTTGAAAACATGTGTAAATCATGTTAAGTTGGAGTTACCATGTAAACTGAAAACTTGTATAAACTATCATATTCTAGATTATCACATGTACTAGAAACTTGCTAATCATGAAATCTTGTTAACTGGAAACAAGTTCATGTAAACTTTAAAGTTCACAATTAAAACACATCTTTAAAACACATCATATGTAAAATCATGTAGAAAATAGTAACATTCACTCACAGAACATGATGTGATTCCTACTGCATAGATCTTACTGGAACTTCTTTCGTTGAATCTATAAACATGTGTTCAAGGAGTACGGTTAGAATACTAAGGTGTTTATGATTCTACATGCGTGTATGAATATTGCATGTGTCTACGCCGATAAGGAAACTCACGACGTTCCATTATTATTGCTTATTTCTAGAAATACAAGTATGTGTTGCAATCTTACTCTCCACGGACTAAAGTTATGTCATAATTACTGCCATCGTGAATGAGCCTAAACAACCACTACAAGGGGCCTAAATATATTTTAATCATATTATTTAACATGGTCAATACACCTGCCCATAACACTTAAATGACAACTTCAATGACATCAAACCAAGGACATGATCATCTGGCCATCATCAAACCATCACCATGACTCACATTTTTTCAACCTAACATTATCATCATCATCACCACCACCTTACTAAAACACAATATGGCCCAATCATCATTCAAAAACCAAAGGGGTTAATAGCCATAATTCATTCCCAAGCTAAGTTTTATAATTTAAAACATCTCATGCACAAATCAAGATAATGATCTTCAACCCAACTTCATCATACCTCACATCAAATAAAATATATACGGAGTCTCATAACAACATGAACACATACCCTAAGTTTAAACCCATCTCAAATCTTGCATAATTTATGAAATTAAGCTTCACTCTATGCATGATTAACATAGAAATTAACTCTATTATGCTCAGTGGTCATGGATCTTGCTTGGGGTTTCCATGGGCCCATATGATAATTTTGATTATCATGCAAAAATGAAAGGTTAAGAATAAGAAGCTTACCTTGCTCCATTAGCTCTTAAAAATACAAGGAAATCACACCCTTGGATTTTGATTAGGGCTAAGAAATGGAAGCAAAAATGGAGGGGAAAAGATGGCTTTGTTCATGGGTTTCATGAGGAAGAAGGGGAAGAGGAGGTCTATTTATAGTAGCCCCAAACTCTAGAGTGTCTCATTTACTTTAAGGCAAATATAGTAGTGTTTTCGATCGCCACTTCGAACGCAACTCGAACGCATACATTTTGGCTATCTTCATTTGAACGTGACTTAGGACGCGACATGAACATGTACATTCTAACTGATTTCGTTCGAACGGTCGGTCAAATAAGGCATGAACACGAACCATAGTTCGTTTTAACGTTGAAACGAACGCGTCACAAACTAGTGATATGAAATCTTTGACATTTTACAACTGAACTTGACTTGTTACTGAGTGGGTCAACACATGGACCCCATCATATTTATAATAACATGTCGTACATAGAAAATAACCATGATGGACACGTCAAACCATCAGGGTGTTACAATAAGATTGATTGAAAATGAATGAATGTTAGCCTAGATATTCAAAAGTATAGAATACGTAGGCCAAACTATCAAAGAAAAGCTACCTACAACCCTAAGGCTTGATTCCATCATTGAGTAAGCAAATCTAGTGTATTTTTGTTTTACAAGTAAAATAGAGGATGCTCTCCATGAGAAAAAAATACCTTAGAGGGTAGTGTGAAAACTTCTGATGAATGTAAAAAGAAAGAAGAAGAAAAATGCTTTTACAAGAGTACATCCTAGTTATTTGTAATTTTTAAAAAATATTGAGAATAAAAAATTATAGGTTGGTTTGATTTATTTGAGATCATTTTTGAAACGAAGTTGTTTTGGAAAATGCAGTGGAAGCACATCGACGGACAAAATCGAATTTTAAAATATTTTTAATCCGGATAAATTAATGGGTATCATATACCTCTAATTTATATATATATTACCTTAATCACTTATTAATATCAAATATTGGGAGGGATTACGAATAAAAAAATTGGGACAAAATATTTGAAAACTCTTTTCAAAATTACATGTTATTTGATTTACCAATTCACTGAATCTGCCGATCGG
Source organism: Zanthoxylum bungeanum (assembly GCA_019454045.1). Taxonomy (NCBI): domain Eukaryota; kingdom Viridiplantae; phylum Streptophyta; class Magnoliopsida; order Sapindales; family Rutaceae; genus Zanthoxylum; species Zanthoxylum bungeanum. The sequence continues at coordinate 7,151 of SKCR01046739.1, forward strand.
GATAAAGGAGACAATAAGATCGACAATGGAACTAGACTATCCCACTGCTACAGTGATACAATTAGTGTAGTACTGGCTGATCACTATAATTTCAGTAAATTATCATTTTGTCCCTAGTGCAGCTTTCTGTCGAAAATTCCCAAAACGCTTCCGGAACGATTCTAAGAATTATAAGCACTGACAATGGCCAAATACTCGTAATTTTAATAAATTATGATTTTATCCATAATGCGATATTTATGAAAAAATCCCAAAACGCTTCTAAACAATTTCGAAAAATTTCAAGAATTTTTTCTACATATTATTACACATCCAATTTCATCCACAACCTCTTTATTTCATAAATTAGTTATATTTAAATTAATTACACAATTAATCAAATTGATCTTCTAATTAATTCAAAATCATGCAAATCCAAATCCCTAATTTCCAATTGAGAGCCAACCACCATAAAGTAACTCAAGAATAATTCTAAATCACCAAGGAATGGCTTAAGCAACTCTAGAATGATAATTTGTATCATACACCGTAATTTGACATAATTATACTTAATTAGTTAAATTAATTTTACATATTCAATAATGTTATTGCTATTAGGGTTTCTAAACATCAATAAACACCAAAAGATAAAAGAACTTCAATTATATCAAATATAACTAATTGGAAATATAAAGAAATAAATTCAACTAAATAAAATTAGAAATTACCTTAAATTCTCCTATATAGGTTTTGGTTGCTTGCAATTGTTCTTACATATTCTCTAATTATGGTGAATTGATCAAACCCTAACAAGGTCCTAATTTTGCTCTCTCTTGAATGAACAAATTCATTAGAAAATATTCTAAGCCATAATAATACTATAATGGTCGAAAATCATGTTTATTTAGGGGATGGGTATTTTGGTAATTTTGAAAACTTTATTACATGTTTATAATACCAAATATATCATAGATGTATGGTTGTTATTATTCCAAGAATAAAATTTATCTTATAAGCTTGAAATATTCCAAGAATATTCTAAAATAAGTAATTATTTAATTAAATGATTATTTATTAACAAGTGTCGAAATTAAGGATGTCAAATTTATTCGGATCTAGAAGATCTGGATCTAAATTTAAATTTTTGAGATCCATGCGGATCCGAATATGGATTCAAGTGAAATTTGAATCTGGATATCCAGATTCACATATAATATAATAAAAATTATTAGAAATTATTTTTTATCTATGATTTTATTATAAATTTATATCACATTTATATTATTTGAATTGTAAATGTTATTTTAAATATTAAATTATATTTCTTTAGTTAGAGATATTATTTTATTTAATTTTAAATACTTAAAATTAAATAATTTGAAAATAAAAAAAAATAAAAAAAAATAAATTTTTTTTAGAGATTCAAATATTCGGAGATCTGCATGGAGAATATCCGCATCTGAATCCTCATAGTTTTTTACGGATCAGGATTCATTAAATATAATGCGGATCCGGAATCAGATCTATAATTTTCCACCCATAGTCAAAATTCAATTGGACCTAATGTGTATCTAATCAAATTATGTATCATATACATATACACATTAGATATAAAAATGCACCGGCTTGTGAAAAGTTACGAATAATCCATATTATTCATAATTAATTACTCAAGTACTCTATATGTATGCTTTATTAGTGGGATTCACTATGTTAAGGTATATCTTATTAGAGTTGGTGCTTGGAGCGCCAATCCAGATAGTGTATTGTACATTATATTTTATTATTTATTAATAAAATAACTATTTTTCATTTCAACCATGCTAATGGTAATTTATGTCATAATGCATATAAGTTTGTTATATAAATATGCTGAGAATAACATCGACCTTAGAATAGTCACGTAGTAACATTGGACACTGGGTGGTCCGACATTGAGATAATATTACTATTATAAATTATTCTTAAAGTAAGTTTTCATAGTCGTTGGTTTCGAAATACAGTCGAATTTCTATAACCTAGAAGACTAGTACATATCATCTATTAGAATTGGAGTTCCAATAGTTTAACCTGTTATACCATAAACAATGGAAGCTCGTATAGACATATGAATATTCGTTAGAGCGAATATTGAATGACTCATACGTGATTCCTAATAGTTGGAAGCACACACCACCGTCAATAGGAATCTCCTCGAGTCGTGTAGCATATTTGATCCTTTGACTATAAGATAATATTGATTTTGTGTGTGATCCTCCACACTTTGATGCCATTTATGTCATAGACCTTTCATGGTATAACTGCTAGATGTTCGTTGGATGTGGATCGATGCACTCTTTAAAGATAGGATCTGTCGGCACATATGTGTACCATAAGAGGTCTATATGTCCATGTGAGTAAGTCACGATTCTTAAGACTTTGGCCAAAGCTGATCACCTAGGGTGGATTGCATATATCACAAATGGTGTTCTGATTAGTTGTAAAGAATCATGGACATGCAACATGAGATGTACGTCTCAGAAACTTGACGGTGTAATCTATGTTTCTCAAGCACAACTCGGATAGCCTACGACGGAGGGATTGTAATCTATGTGATGACCTCGACTTATATAGTTCAGAAAGGTCGTTCGTGTTCTTCGCAAATTCGGATGTCGCTGAATTACTTACATCGAAATTAGGGTTATATGATGAACGTGTCTGGAATTAAAGAGTCCACAATATGAAGTGTACTCGTTGAGGAATTGGATAGTCGATAATGTTTGATGATAAATAATATTTGATTTTATAATTATCAATTAAAATAATTAAGTGTTATTAGAAAAAACATTAATTATTTACTTTGATCTAATTAGATTAATTGAATTAATCTAAAATCGCTCAAGGGATTGTAATTTCATAAATATCTCTACCATTGAAGGATATTTTGGTAATTATAAATATGTAATAATAGGCGTATTTGTCTTGATTTAATTGGATTAAATCAAAGTGGTAGATAAAAGTGATTAGTCACACACATATTTGAACAAAATGGATTAAGCCCATATAAAAAATGATTAGAACTTTTATTAATTAAAAATTACATAAGCTTCACTATAAAAGGCAATCTTCAGCAGGTTTTTAAGCAAGCAAACATTAAGGAAAACATAAGAGAAATTAGCCTAAAGAAGTGTTTACATTTTCAATAAGGAGAAGAATATTAGATCTTTACTTAAAGCTTACTAGGTAAGTTTGTTCTTCTCTAAGAAGCTGTATTTTTATATTTGATAATAACAATATAGCTTGAAGTTGAAATTAGGGTAATAAATTTGTGTATAGATACTTTGGAAGTATAAATATAATATGCTTGTAATTGGGTCAACTATGTTCATGTTGGACATGAAACATAAAATTAGAGTTTGGAACTCTAGATGAAAAATTGGAGCTATGGCTCTAGAATCACTTGACCACATTTGAGTGACGTAGAATTGTTCATGAGTCATTTTATTATGGGATTCTAATTTGATTTGTGTTTTGGATTAAAAATTTATCCTTGTACGTACTTCGAATAAATTTATATTTTTGTAAAAATATTTGATATTTTGAAAAACATGATTTTATTTAGTAACATGTGTTGATGTTGGTTTTGATGTTAAAATTAAATTTGGGTGTTTAAAAGTGTTTAAGGAAGGTTAGAAATGAATTAAGGTGAAAATCCCAATTTCCATCAACTCACTTGAAAGAGAGCTGATGGAAATCAAGAAAACAAAGAGGCACTAATGTGCGCATTTAGCACACAGTGCGCACACACACTATAGCGCGTGTGTTGTGAACGCACACACCATATCTTATTTTTGTCCTTTTTTAAGTTTCCGGATTCCGATTCAGCTTCAGTTTTTTCCTATACACTCATAATAAAAAAATATAGTATTCCAGTAAATTATTTAAAAATTCACCCATGTTTGATATACATGGGTTCGATCCACTTCCACTGAGCGGGATATCGATCCGACCCTATGGGTCCCAGATCCGCCCCAACAGTTTAGTATTGGAGCAGGTTTTAACCACACAACGCACTTATTTGAATCTATGCCTTTGTAATTTTAATTTATTTATGCATAAGTCATATTGGATATGTATTGAACACTTTAAATTAAAAAAATTTAGTTTGGCCCAAGCATGTTAATGGCTTGATTGTCATAAATCCCCCATGAATAGGTGATTACTTTTAAGTAATAGTATTAATAATGTTAGAGCATTATTGGATGGACCGTTTTGTCGATACGGAGATGAATGAGTTCTTATTATTTATGCCTAATACCGTCATTATTGTGAGGGTATAAATGGTCGGAACTAGGTCTGATAAAATTTTAGATGTAGCGTGATGAGTTGACGCAGTCACCCAATACTGTCATTATTGTGAGGGTGTATTTAGAGAAACTCATTAGTGTACATTGACAAAGTATATATCTGGAACACGTCTTAATCCAATACCGTCATTATTGTGATGATAAGAAATGGTTCAGGACCAAACTTATGAGTCACATAGATGTGATGGACCTTTGAGGTCTACCTAAAGAATTTATGAAGGCCATTATTGTGAGGTTGGAGTAAATGTCATGGGGTCCACTTCCCGCTATGAAATTTGACTTCCAAATTTCTATTTTTTCGTTAAGGGATATTACAGAATTATGTAAAGTAGTGGGAGGGCACTAATAGATTTAAAATACATAATCATATTAGTGTTTTTATATTGAAATGAAAATATTTTGCTATTGTTTAATTGTTGTCTTGTAGATGGCTGTCGCAAATCCATTAGCGCGAATTTTGGATTCTAATAAATTGAAAAGAGCCGAGAACTATTTTGAATAGCAAATGAAAATTCACATTGTCTTGGAGTTAGAGAAGTTGAGTTATGTGACGCTCAATCCATTACTTATTGAAATCGATCCTGATTCCACTCCTGAAGAGCGATAGACATTTGAAAAATGGAAGGATGATAACCTAAAGGTAAAATCCTACATTTTAGGATCGATCATTCCATATTTGCTAAGACAATATATAGAGGTACCTGCTGCTTGGAGTATTATGAGAATACTCAGGCAGTTGTTTGAAGTAAATCAAGAAATTGAAATATATCAGAGGTCTAAGGAATTGTCTCATGCTACACAAAAGGATGAATAAGCGATCATCATTCATGTTTTGAATATGATTGACCAGATCAGATATTTGGAACGAGAGGGTATTATGATCGATGAATGACTAGGCCGAAATTTGATTATATCTTATTTGTCTAGTACGTACGCTGGTTTTGTGTTAAACTTTCATATGCATTCGATGTAAGCCAGTTATGAAGAAATTCATATCATGTAACGTATGACGAAGCATGATTTGAAAAAAGGCAATCACATTTTGTACCTCCATGGTGGATCAAGCTCTTCAAAGACTTCTAGATAGTCAAAGAAAATCAAAATAAGAAAGAATAAGATATCAAAAAGAGACTCCAAGAAGTACAAAATTGTAAGACCGCATGTAGCTCGTGATGCATGTCTATACTGCAGAAAGTCTGGACACTGAAAGAAAGATTATCCCAGTTTAAAGCACAGACTTGTCCCAGTTTAAATGGCCCAACAAGCCCGTACCTCATGACAACAAGTCCAACTGAATCCAAATGACAACGGTCCTAAATGCAAACATAAAGGAATAATTTCTACTAGTTCTACAACTAAGGTTCACATATGGGTTTTCAGGAGTGCGGACAAAGGCTCTCGCTGATGAAGGATTGCCCACAACTAGGACTGCCCACTCAAGGGTTCGAGCGACCAAGTGAGCGCACCTTTTTTATACCTTAAGGTACTTGCCAACGAGTTATGGTGTGTGACTGACTATCAAATGGATTTCCCGTTGTAGATTCCCCAGAGGGAGGGTGGAGCGAGGCTCTCTTAAGTACCCAAGCCCTTTAGGCTCTTATCGCTTGGTGTCAGGAATAAACAACGAGTCCTCCAGATTAGTCCATCACAACGAGCTACGGATAATGATAATCTAGGTGCTTTCACAGCTTTTCCCCGAAGGGTAGTGAATGAAGGAAAACACCAAATTATCACCTAGCTTTAATAGTGTCTTTGGTTAAAACCCCCTCAACTCGCTATAGAAACGGTCAATCTAAAGCACAAATCATACACATCACAAGACATGATTTTGAGGCCAATTCTCTAGATCCTCAGTGGAGTCGCCAGACTGTAGGACACAGAAACTGACGACGCTGTTCTAGGCTCGCGGCCTAGTTGGGAGTACGAAATAACATGGAGTCGCCACCCGGTGTGAACCGGGACAAAGATTTAAGGCTGCACTCACCCCTCGCAAGGGAAGACCTCAAACCGTTGGGTTCAGAATGGTCCCTTACTTATGTCACTTGTGATCATATGATTTGTGCAATAAACTAACCGAATCTATTCAACATTCATGCTCAAGGGTAATCTACGCCTAGTATGCATTCATCAAGATAACTCATAATCTAAGTTTGCATGCTCGAAAATAAGTCTTTAAACGTTGAACACGCAATATCACACAATGAGCACATTGAGCCATCAAACCGAAATAAACACATAACTATTTAAACATAATCATAAACTAAACAAAATACCATGCATAAAATAACATAATCATGCTTGAAAATAAACGATAAACTAGACTACATCATGCTTTAAATAATAACTAAATAATGCTCAAACACAAGTTTGGATAAGATGAAATACGTGTCTCTTAAGTGGTACGTGGCGTTGTATTCCGAGTACAAACCGCACTACCATCCATTCGGATTCGGCTACGAAATTTACGTCCGGGTTTCCATCCTATATACCACAAAAGGGAACACATATTCCGCTCATCCAACAATCACATCATGCTTCAAACGACTCTTATGCGATAATATTTTTAAAATAAACAAAAGATAAAAAGTAAAAAGGTGCCCTCAAGTCTAACCTCTTTTGTCGTCTCAAGAAAGGGCGTTACACGTCCGTTGGAAGGGTGAATGATCCGCAACTCTTTTGGTTCACTAACTCAACATCTTTCCTCGCTGTTTTACTATTCAGGCTGCTGTTTTTACTCCGTTTCGCTGTTGTTTTACTGCTATTTTTAGGCTACTATTTTTGGTTGTTTAAGGGACTGTTTTGGGCATTTTGGAGGGGTATTGGCTGCGGTTTTTGATGGTTTTGATGAGGGTTTTTTATGCAGTTTTTTTAGTGCAGTTTTAGGGTGTTTTCTGGACTGTTTCGGGAGTGTTTTCAAGGCAGTTCTAAGGGTCATATTTGCAGCAATTAGCTGGGTAGTTTGGGGGTAATTTCGGTGATCTTATAGACTGATTAGGGGATGGTTTTCTTGGAAATTAAAGGGGTTGTGTGATGAGGGAATGTGGCGTTAGGCGTGAGTGGGTAAAGGGCTGGCGTGAAGGCTAGTTGCTTGCGACAGGTTCATACGTGGCAAAGGGCGTTAGGCGTGAGTGGGTGGAGTGCAGGTGGTTGAGCAACGTGTGAAGCAGGCTTAGGGACATGTGGGCAAGCAAGCCTGAGGCGTGAGCAGGTTACGTGAATTGGAAGCTATGTGGTAGTGTGAGGGTGTCCTGTTTCCATGAGGCATGAGCATGTTACGTGAATATGAGGGCTTTGATATGTGTCTATTGTCTGTATGAGCTCCGGTTGAGAAGGGTGGTGAATGGTTCTTTTTATAGGCAATGGAGGGGTGACTTTCCTTATCGGAATAGGAAAGAATCTCCTATTGATAGTGACATCTCTCTAATTGGTATCTCATAAGGAAAAGATCTCCTAATTTATGATTGTGATTGGGTTTGATTAGGAAATGGATCTATGAGATTTCTTTTAATTAGGAAGGGATTTGACTTGATTTTAGCATGTGTTAAATGTGCATATCCCTAATCTAGAGAGTGATGGGCGTGACTTAGGCTCCATGGGCGTGGGCTTTGGTTCTTTGGGTAGGCTTGGGTGTTTAGGTTTGGTTTATGGGGGTTTTGGGCCGAAGATAAGCTTTGAAACAGAGATCCAACAAGCAACCGAAGCTAAACAACTGGATTAAATCCAACAAAAATTCCATTTTCCAATTTTACCCTTCCAACGTCCGTTTCCCGCGGGTTTCACAACTAAAGAGGTAGTGTCTCCGTACGAGACTCATCATCGGGACTTATATGCAAAAATCCAATGCCTACAATGGTGTAAACAATTATTTAAGTACAGTAACATCTAGAACATATAATTATCTAATTAACTTAAGAAAATTATATAATGAATATTTTCTTATTGTAGACTTGGTTATTATATATTTAAGTTAATTAAAGCATGTTCAATTATCACATGTGTGTACTTAGTTTATTATGTGATATAGTTGACTAAAATCTGGAACTTATACTTGATTTGTTGCATACTTGGTTGAAAATTAAAGTGTATTACAAATACTTAGTCTAAAATTTTGCACAAGTAATTCATTCCAATCTTGATTGCTTAAATTTTCTATTTAATTATTTGTGTATCTTGTGTGATCAAGAGTCATAAAATGAAATGATGAATGATATGTTGACAATTTCTGGTTTACCCCAACAAAATGAAATTACGGAATACAAAAATCAAACGTTGAAGGAAATGATGAATGATATGTTGACAATTTCTGGTTTACCCCAAAATTTATAGGGAAAAACCTTGTTTTCTACCAACGACGTTCTACATAAACTTCCTTATAAGAGACTGGACAAGACACCATATGAATTGTGGAAAGTTCATACACCATTCTACAAATACCTAAAAGTATGAGGGTGTCTTGTCAAAGTAATGGTTCATAAACCTAAAAATATGCGAATATGACCAAAAACTTTTGATTGTATATCCATTGGATATGCACAACATTAGCACTTATCGATTCTTGGTATATAAATATAAGATTCCTAATATCAACCCAAACATGATAATTGAGTCAAGGAATGCGACATTCTTTGAAAAGACATTTCCTTGTAAAGAAAAATAAAAATCAGAGTCTCTCAAAAGAACTATTGATACTGCTACAATTAGAGATCAAGTTAACCAAGAAACCGATAAACCTGAGAAGGTTGAGGAAAATGAACTTTAACATTACAAGAGAGAAATAACGTCTAAGTCATTTGGATCTGATAGCTTGAAAGCTATAGAGAAGCATTGTCTTATTCGGATGCTCGTTTATGGAAAAAGGCTATCAACAGTGAGATTCATTCAATCCTAAAAAATCATACTTCGGAGTGGGTTGATCTTTCTCCAAGTTGTAAGCCATTGGGCTACAAATGGATCTTCAAATGGAAGATGAAGTCAGATGAATTAATAGATAAGTACAAGACATGACTTGGCATAAAGGGTTATAGATAAAAAAGAAGACTTTGATACATATTCATATGTGACTCGTATCACTTCAATAAGAATGCTTATAGCTATAGCAGCTATATCTGGTCTTGAAATACATCAAATGGACTTAAAGACAACATTCTTAAATGGTGAATTAGATTAGGAGATTTACATGTAACAACCGGAGGATTTCAATACTCCTGGACAAGAAAACAAGATTACAAACTTTTAAAATCCTTGTACGGATTAAAACAAACACCTAAACAATAGCATGAGAAACTTGATAAAAAGATGTTTTCAAGTAGATTCAAAATCAATGAGTGTGATAAGTGTATGTATACTAAATCAACTCAAAAGGGTTTTGCCTCTATGTAGACGACATGCTGATAATTGACAGTAATTATGAGATAAATGTTGTCAAATGGATGAGTATGATAAGTGTGCGGATACTAAATCAACTCAAAAGGGTTATGCCATTATGTGTCACTATATAGATGGTATGATAATAATTGGCAATAATTATGAGATGATTTAATCTAACAAGAACATTTTGACCAGTAAATTTGATATGAAAGATTTAGAAGTGACTGATGTGATTCTAGAAATTAAAATTTCCATAACATTAGAGGATACATATTATCTCAAGCTCATTATGTTGAGAAAATAGTTTAGAAATATAATAAATGAGATCTAAATATGGATAGAACTCAAGTGGACCTAACTTTCAACTATTAAAGAATATTGGTTTGAGCGTATCGCAATTACAGTATTCGAGAAGCATCCAAAGTTTGATGTATCTAACAAATTGCACAAGACCAGATAATGCTCAACCTGTAACCATGCTTAGTAGATATACGAGTAATCATAACATAATCACTGGAAGAATTTTTGAGATATATAAGAGAAACTTCAAAATATGATATGCATTATACAAGATATCTTGTTGTTTGTGTTAACTAGATATCTGATACAACGGACTACAAGTCCATAAGTGGATTTGTTTTCACGCTAGGGGTGTGGCCGTATCATGAAAATCCTGAGACAAACATATATTGTTTGCTCTACTATGAAATCTAAGTTCATAACATTAGATAAAGCTGCAAAAGAAACGAAACGACTTCGAAATTTCTTGGAGAAAATTCCAAACTGGTGAAACCAGTGCCAGCTATAAGCATACATTATGATAGTCAATCAGCTATTGGGAGAGCCCAAAATATAATATATAATGATAAGTCTCGACATACGATGAAAACACAATACCATAAGACATTACTCTCAAGCAGCATAATTGCAATATATTATGTCAAATTGAAGGAAAACCTAGTGAATTCGTTTGCCAACGGTTTACCTTGAGAGTAAGTTGATGTTGGTCTACTCTAAGCTTCCCAAGATCATTTATCAAGCATGAAACAAGTGTAAATACAATCATAGGAGGTGCGGAAAAACTCACAAGGATCGGTTGAGATGCGGTTGAAGATGAAGAACGAACTGCCTCCTCTGTCAAGCTCGGTAGTGGGCTGCGCAAAGGGTGGTTTTCTTCCTCCAAGAATTGGCCATGAGTGTCCTCCATGGAAGCTCCAAGCTCCAACCTTCACAAGGTGATTCCTTGCTCATGTAAACACTTCCCTATCACCTTGGTACATCTCCAATGGTGTGCTAGCACTTGTGATGTTCTTTGCCACAAAGATCATCACATCTCTTCTTGCCATTTTCGGTCAAACCAGAAGAAAAAACAAAAGAGAAGAGGCGGTCCTAGACCGAGAGAGAAGAAGAACGATTTTGGCTCCAAAAGGTTGAGAAACCGTGTACTGGAGAGAGAGAGGTAAAAAGAAAAAATGTAATAGGTTTATATATTTTCCAAAATTAATAAAACATTTACTTTTTCAATTTCAAAAAGCAAAGCATTAAATGTTTTCTTTCATCTCAAATCAATCAATCAAATGTCACATCACTCAAAGTGACATGTGATTTGACGCTTGATGTGACTTGCGATTTGACGCTTGATTTGACTTGCGTGCCGCACTCGAATTCGAAATGCGAATGCGCTCGTAAATAATCCTGGGCTCGGGTTCGCTAATTCCAAATTAACGAATTTTCCGTTGCGTCGTAATTAAATGATTACGCCTAGCGAAATCACTATTCACATCACTAACGAATTAATTCTAAATTAATTCGTTCGCCCGAATTAAAATCTAATTTTAATTCCGCGTCGAAATCCAATTTCGTATAATATATCAAATATATTATTTTATCGATTAATTCCAAATTAATTGTTCTCTCTCTTTAATTGATATTTTATCCCAGATAAAATATCTCTGTAATTAATCCCAGATTAATTTTCTCTCTCATTGAATTAATCCCAGATTAATTAAAGTGAGAGTCATACGTCATCGGTGAATCTTCGGGGAGCGACCCATGAGATCTCCAGATATATTGGCAGTAAATCGGGTCGTCGGACTATCCCGAACACGTAAGTACCTAGTACTGCGTTTACACTGATTCACAAGACAAGGTTGGCTTCTAGCAAAGAGGCATGCCTACCCAATTCTCCAGAAACATGCTTACAGGAATAAGCGATCTATATCAGGCGTAGTATACGTGGTATTGCGTATTTCTGTCCAGTATCGAATGATCACGTGCTAGGCCTGGGGCTGGAATTGTGTCTGCCCCGTACGAAGCACATGTCGGATGTCTGGTAACCAGTCTCTATATCGGATAACTATGACCTAGTCATATTATCCCGATGACTGAAGTACTTAAGAGAACCAGTACTGTATCCTACGTGACCATCATCTCCATATGACTGGAGTGACACTTCCGTCTTAACATCACACCCAACACACTACGATTCTCAATATACCCAGCATTGGCGTACACAGAATCGGTTAAAGCCCTGGACGACCTCAACCAAAGTATATTGATTGTCGCAAGTATTAGCGGTGCAAGTCTCAGGTTAAGACAAAATACACCACCTACCCTGATTTCGGACTTCCATATACACATAGTCATACTACCAATGGAACTACGAAGGGGTCTATCCAGAGCGAAGCTGTTTCCCATACCATCGGTGAAACACAACCTACTATTACACTTGCATGAGTATCTTATACCCAAATATACGAGAACTATGTCGTTGTGCCCTCACAACACGCACAAGTGCAATACTAGTCTTTTACGTATTTATCGATGTCCAATCTCGATAATACTCTGACTAGGGATATTTAATGATTTATCCTTCGTGGACTGATACTGTCTCATATCATTCTCAGTCCAGGAAAAAATCATATGGACCTCCTATCATTTATATATCTAGGTGATCTATTCACAAATGATAAGAGTGCAATCTCTTTGTCACATAGTTAATTTGTACAACAACACCATGATCTGTACAAATAGTGACGCTATGGGTCATAATTGTCCAACAATCTCCCACTTGGCCTATAGCCAGTCACTCGAGTGTCTACCACCCGAACTATGTACGGTTGGCTCAAACTGTTGAGAAATGGTTTTCGTCAGCGGATTTTCATGATTATCATCTGATGCGATTTATTCGATCATCACATCGCCACGATGTATGATCCGAACGAATCAGATGAATATCGAAGTATGTATCTGGATCGTTGATGAGACCATTAATTCTTTAGCATGTACTGAAGCCTAGCTCAGCTGCTAAGAGAACTATATCTAATCTAATTAGATTTTATCGACCCTAGAAGGCTTCTATTGCTGCTTCAGCAATAATCTGCATTTGTTGTTTATTCGGTAACAGTATCTTGCTTGGAAGATTTCCAGCTCACTGTACCGTTATTCAAACTTTGTATAGTACCATTTGCGACTTTCAGTCGTCTTTATCGATTTAGCAAACTTGCAGTAGTGATCCCAGTCACTTCAAGTTCTCCTTCTCTATTGCTTAAGACAACATCCTTAGATCTCTAAGATACTAATGGATGTTCTTAATATCAATCCAGTGACTATCATTTGGATTAACCCGTTTGTGAATCATATGCTCAAAGCGTATGAGAAACCAAGTCACGTACATTTTTTAATGTACAATTTCTCGGAGAGTTTCATGAAAGCCAAACTTTCACCGATAGTTTTATGGGAATATCATTTCCAAGAAATGTCATATTTATCATTATTGTATAGGATAGCCACTGTCAGTGTGCTCCCACTAACCTCCTTATATACACAATAATCTTTTTTTTCGTTTTGAATTAAATCATAAACCATTATGATTACATCAAAACGATAATTCCAAGAACCTATGCTTGCTTCAATCCAAACATGGATCGAATAACTCGCAAACCTTGTTTGCTAGTTTTGGTACGACAAAACAGCCAGGATGTTGTAAACATCCTCCAAAAGGTTTCCTTTTCAGGAAAGCGATTTTCCGTTAAGTTGACATAGTTTATAAATGAAACATGCAGCATTAGCAAGCATTATCCAAATGGATTTACCATGGCAACAGGTAAAAGGTTGAATCGTAATCAACACAATGTTGATAACGATACTTTCCGTTAAAAGCCTAGCTTTATATGTTTGGTATGTTGCCATCCATGTATGTCTTCCTTGAAGACTATAGTACCATTAGGCACAATGCCTTGCGGTACATCAACTAGTATCCAAACTTGGTTGATATACATGGAATCCATTTCGGATATCATGACACTTTGTCATGATCGGGAGTCGATACCTTGTATCACTTCCTCATACGTAGTCAGTTGGTATACCTCAATAAGATAGACATCTTTATGAGGTGAGATCAGAAACCCATACCCCAGATTATTTTCTGACTCTCTCCGACTTACGATGTTCTTGTGTATTCGAAGATTAATGTTATAGTTTCATCCTTGATGAACTATATATGTTCCATTAAGATTCGGTGCCTTGGACAGTATTACTCCGATTTTCATCGAGTTTTACTATCCTCCCACTTACCACTGCATATCGGTATTCCTCTTAGGAAAACCACATGGTGAGCAACAGACTAATTGTTCTCTAGTGAGTTGTATAAGTACTATACTTACGGTATCCCTAGGATAACCTATATTTGGCACTTATCCAATTTGGGTTTTAGTTTGGTATCATCCAAACATATGCCTAGCATACCTAAATTTGTAGGAATGAGAAACCCAGTTTCTATCCCGTTCATATCTAATATGAAATCTGTCAAACAGATTATAATGGAACCTTATTCTAAATAAGTTATGCACTGTTTATGCTTATCCGTTGAATGAAATGGTAGCTCAGAGCGACTCTTGATTAACCTTATCATGTCTAACCAAATTCGGTTACTCGGTCCGGACACACCGTCAAAATGACGTGTTCCGGGAGGAGTCCTCATTGAAAGAATACTATACTCTTTCAAGTACATTAGAAACTTATTGCTTAAGTATCTTCCATTACGGTCTCACCGTGACGGTTTAATACTTCAGCCGATTTGTTTGTCTATTTCGTGTCGAAACTATAAAAGTTTCTGATTTGTGTTCTTCAAAAGAAACACATAACCATAACGCGATGACACATCCGTAAAGATCACGAAATATTCATATCCACATCTAGCCTAGCTAGATATGGGCCCACTTGCTTCACTGTGAACTAGGGCTATCAGATCGATGACATTTACACTTTTACCAAGTAAAAAGTGTTTTAGGCACTTTGCCCAATAAACTAGATTCGTAGACTTTATTTGATTGGAATCAAATATGTCCTAGTACCCACTCTTCAAAAGTGCGGATATACGAGTCTTGTTTGAATGTGTCCCAGATTACAATGCCACAATTTAGTTTCTACTGATCAAATCAGTTTGAGCTATTTGTTTGTCATGTTATACGTGTGAGATTTATTGTAGGACACAGGAACTGGACGATGCTGGTCCGGGCTCTCGGCCCGGTTGGGAGTACGGAGTAGCCCGCGGGGGACTAAACCGAAGAAATAAAATGGAGTTGCCACCCGGTGTGAATCGGGAAAATGATTTAAGGCCGCACTCACCCCTCGCAAGAGAAAACCTCAAACTGTTGGGTTCGGAATGGTCCCTTACTTATGCCACTTGTAATGAACGGATTCGTGCAATAATTTAACCAAGTCTACACAACATACATGCCCGAAATTAACCTAGATCTAGTTCACGTTCATAAAGGCAAACATACAATATCATACAACGAACATGTTAAATTATCAAACATGAAAACTAAATAACAACCTAAGCAAACGTAGATAAAACACCTATTGCGAAGTAAATAACTATAACATACGTAGGGAAATAACATACTAACGACCTAATCATGCTTAAGAAATAAATAACATACTAGCAACCTAATCATGCTTAAGAAATAAATAACATACTAGCAACCTAATCATGCTCAAATACAAGTTTGGACGAAACGAAATACGTGTGTCTCTCAAGTGATACGTGGCATTGTATCCCGAGTGCAAACCGCAATACCGTCCATTCGGATTTGGCTACGGAATTTACGTCCGGGTTTCCATCCGATATACCACAAGAGAGAACACATGCTCCGTTCACCCGGAAATCACATCATGCACCAATTCACAATACTCATACGAAATAAAATAATAAAATAACTAAAAATAAATGATAATAAATAAAAGGGTGCCCTCAGGTCTTACCTTTTAAGTCGCTTTTCGGGAGTGCGTGGTCATGTAAGGGACAGTTTGTGGTACATTGGCTAGGTAAATGAGGAGGGAGCTAAGGGTTGCTTTGTGTGCGTGAGTTGTCCGTTATTTGGTGTTATGGCTGCTCGGTTTCTTGGTGATGCTCTCGGCCTTACTGTTGTTTTGAGTGTTTAACATGTGGGTTTTTCCGAGAAGAGAGAGCAGTGAAGAAAGGCCTGATTTGTGAAGGGTTCGGTGAGTGTATTTGTCTTGTGAGGAGGGTGGTGCGTTTGTTGTCGTGTGAGGGGGGCTGTGCGTGAGTTATGGAGAGAGGGGTTGCATGAAGAACAAAAAGACAGCAGGTGATGGCTAGGTGGATTGAATGAAGAGGGCAAGATGATGGAGATGAAGGGTGAAGATGTGCAGGTGGTGAGATGTGGCTTATAGTGGCGTGGTTAAGGGCATCAACGTGAATGGTTTAGGGTTATTATCATGGCTGAGGAATGTGCGTGAGCTGCTGAGAGTTACGTGGGCTGTGCTTGAATGGCGTAGGGGGCTGACAGTGGCAGTGTGGTGGGGCTATGCGTGAGGGCTGTGTGAATGGATCTTGGCGTGAATGATGAAGGTTAGGTGTTGCCGAGAGTACGGCAATGTGAAAGAGGCTATGCGTTGATTTGAGAAGGCAGGGGCTGATGCGTGAAAGAAGAGAGAGGGTTGTTTTGATCTTCTAAAATGCTTAATCTTTTCTTGATGTGTATTAGGTGTTCCAAGGCAGAAAAATGAGGGTTTAAATAGGCAAATGGAGGGCATTAATGAGATTGGCAAGTGATAATGAAAGGTAATCAATTTGATGACAAGTTTTGTTTGGAAATGGAAGGAAGGTAATGTATAATTGTGATTCTTTGTTGAAAATGAATAAAGGTTGAAAGGAAAGGAAATGAAATGACATGTTTTGTTGGGAAATGGAAGAAAGGTTATGTATAATTGTGATCCTTGTTGAAAATTCAAAAAAGGTGATGGAAAATGAAGAAAATGAGAGGGGATGGTGATGGCGTGGGGTGTGATGGCTAAATGATGTGGGGTTGATCTAATAATGCCTTGGAAATTAGGTGTCAAGGTAAAAGGTGAGATCAAAGGTGTAAAGTAAATTGGTGGAAGGATAAATCAAGTTTGAATAGTGCAAGGAGGTGAATTTTGGTGTCATGGTCGTGGGCCTCATGGGTGGTGGGCTTGGCGTTTGATCTATTTTGGTTTCATGGGCTTTGGATGTGGGTTTAGGTGTTTAGGTGGGCTTAGAGTGGTTTGCGGAATTTAGGGCCAAAGATGTACCTCGAAACGAAGATTCAACATGCGAACTCCGAGCGAACTTAGTGAATCAAAACCATAATATGTCAATTCTTGACTTCTCCTTTCCGACGACCGTTTTCCGCAACTTCCACGACTTTAAAGGTAGTGCCTCCTTACGAGACTCCTCATCGGGTTGGATATGCAAAAATGCAATGCCTACAGTCGCCCCCACTTTGATGGGATTTGTTCAGTGTGTGATAGTGACAATCCTATCAAAGTTCGTGCAATGCATTTTTACTTACCTGGCTCGCCAGCTGCCGCATGGTCCGCCTGCTGTTGTTGAGTTGATGGTGTTGAGGTGCTTCGACCCCTGGTCCATTCCTGAACCGTTGTTATGCTGTGGTATGATGAAGTCCATTCCCGAACCGTCACCATGTTGTGGTCCATTCCCGAACCGATGATGTGAGGTGATGTGATGAGGTCCATTCCCGAACAGTCACCGTGATGTGGTCCATTCCCGAACCGATGATGTGATGTGATGAAGTCCATTCCCGAACTGTCACCGTGTTGTGGTCCATTCCCGAACCGATCTCCATTCCCGGAGTGTTGCTGTGATGTGATGTGATGAAGTCCATTCCCGAACTGTCACCGTGTTGTGGTCCATTCCCGAACCGATCTCTATTCCCGAAGTGCCATTCCTGGCGTGCTTATTCTCGAGCTGTCCATTCCCGGACTAAATCTCCATTCTCGGAGTGCCATTCCCGGCGTGCCATTCTCGGCGTGCTCATTCTTGAGCTGTCCATTCCCGGACTAAATCTCCATTCTTGGAGTGCCATTCCCGGCGTGCCATTCTCGGAGTGTCTGCCCCATACGAAGCATATATCGGATCACTAGCAACTAGTCTCTTTATTATCGGATAATCATGACCAAGTCATATTATCCCGATGTCTGCAGTACTTAAGAGAACCAGTACCGTATCCTACGTGACCATCATCTCCATATGACTGGAGTGACACTTTCGTCTTAACATCACACCCAACACAGTACGATTCTCAATATACCCAGCATTGGCGTACACAGAACCGGTTAAAGCCTTGGACGACCTCAACCAAAGTATATTGATTGTCGCAAGTATTAGCGGTACAAGTCTTGTTGGTTTGCTCTAAGCTTCCCAAGATCATCAATTAAGCATGAAAAAATATGAATACACATCAAATGAGGTGCGGAAAAAACTCACATTGATCGGTTGGATGCTACGAAGACCAAAAACGCATTGTCTTCTCCTTGCTCGGCGGTGGGCTGCGCAAATGGTGGACTGCTCGGCAGTGGCTTGTCTTCCTCCTCCAAGAAACGGCCATGGGTGATCCTCCATGGAAGCTCCAAGCTCCAAGCTTCACAAGTGATTCATTGCTCATGAAAACACTCTCATATCACCTTTGTATTCCTCCATGAGTGTGCTAGCACTTAGATCTTGCAACAAGATCATTTGCTTCTCCATTTTGCTCGTTAAAACCAGAAAAATAGAGGAAGAAATCGGTCCAAGACCGAGAGAGAAGAAGAGAAAACATTTTTGGCTCCAAAAGGTGAATACCGAAAATGAAGAGAGAGAGTGAGTGGGAAATGAAAAATTGTATTAGGTTTTATAATTTCCAAAATTAATAAAACATATACCACTTTTTTAATTTCCAAAACCAAACATTAAATGCCTTGCCATCATCTCAAATCAACTCACATCAATCTCTCAAATGTCACATCACTCAAAGTGACATGTGATTTGACGCTTGATGTGACTAATGATTTGACGTTTGATTTGACTTACTTGCCGCACTCGAATTCGAAATGCGAATGCGATCGCATACAATCCCGGGCTCGGGTTCGCTAATTCCAAATTAACGAATTTTTCGTTGCGTCGTAATTAAATGATTACGCCTAGCGAAATCACTATTCACGTGGCAAACGAATTAATTCTAAATTAATTCGTTCGCCCGAATTAAAATCTAATTTTAATTCCGCGTCGAAATCCAATTTCGTTTAATATATCAAATATATTAATTTTATCGATTAATTCCAAATTAATCGTTCTCTGTCTTAAATTGATATTTTATCCCAGATAAAATATCTCCGCAATTAATCCCAGATTAATTTTCTCTCTCATTAAATTAATCCCAGATTAATTAAAGTGCGAGTCATACGTCATCGGCGAATCTTCGGGGAGCAACCCATGAGATCTCCGGATATGTTGACAGTAAATCGGGTCGTCGGACTATCCGAACACGTAAGTACCTTGTACTACGTTTACACCGATTCACAAGACAAGGTTGGCTTCTAGCAAAGTGCCATGCCTACCCAATTCTCCAGAAACATGCTTACAGGAATAAGCGATCTATATCAGGCGTAGTATACGTGGTATTGCGTATTTCGATCCAGTATCGAATGATCACGTGCTAGGCCTGGGGCTGGAATTGTGTCTGCCCCGTACGAAGCACATGTCGGATGTCTGGTCACTAGTCTCTATATCGGATAACTAAGACCTAGTCATATTATCTCTATGACTGCAGTACTTAAGAGAACCAGTACCGTATCCTACGTGACCATCTTCTCCATATGACTGGAGTGACACTTCCGTCTTGACATCACACCCAACACACTACGATTCTCAATATACCTAGCATTGGCATACACAGAACCTGTTAAAGCCCTGGACGATCTCAACCAAAGTATATTGATTGTCGCAAGTATTAGCGGTGCAAGTCTCAGGTTAAGACCAAATACACCTACCCTGATTTCGGACTTACATAGACACATAGTCATACTACCAATGGAACTCCGAAGGGGTCTATCCAGAGCGAAGCTGTTTCCCGTACCATCGGTGAAACACAACCTCCTATTACACTTGCATGAGTATCCTATACCCAAATATACGAGAACTATGTCGTTGTGCCCTCACAACACGCACAAGTGCAATACTAGTCTTTTACGTATTTATCGATGTCCAATCTCGATAATACTCTGACTATGGATATTTAATTATTTATCATTTGTGGACTGATATTGTCTCATATTATTCTCCGTCCAGGAACAAATCATAGGGACCTCCTATCATTTATATATCTAGGTGATCTAATGACAAATGATAAGAGTGCAATCTCCTTTTTCACATAGTTAATTTGTACAACAACACCATGATCTGTACAAATAGTGACGCTATGGGTCATAATTGTCCAACAATCTCCCACTTGGCCTATAGCCAGTCACTCGAGTGTCTTACACCCGAACTATATACGATTGGCTCGAACTGCTGAAAACTGCTTTCGTCAGCGGATTTGCATGATTATCGTCTGATGCAATTTATACGATCATCACATCTCCACGATGTATGATATGTACGAATCAGATGAATATCGAAGTATTTATCTGGATCGTTGATTAGACCATTAATTCTTTAGCATGTGTTGTAGCCTAGCTCAGCTGCTAAAAGAACCATATCTAATCTAATTAGATATTTATCGACCCTAGAAGGCTTCTATTGCTGCCTCAGCTGCAGCAATAACCCGCAGCAATAGAACCCGCATTTGTTGGTTATTTGGTAACAGTATCTTGCTTGGAAGATTTCCAGCTCACTGTACTGTTATTCAAACTGTATAGTACCGTTTGCGACTTTCAGTCGTCTTTATCGGTTTTAGGAAACTTGCTACAATGATCCCAGTCACTTCAAGTTCTCATTCTCCGTAGACTAAGACAGCATCTTTAGTTCTCTAAGATACTAAAGATGTTCTTAACATCAATCCAGTGACTATCACTTGGATTGGCCTGTTTGTGAATCATATGCTCAAAGCGTATGAGACACCAGGTCACGTACATTTTTCAATGTACGATTTCTCGGAGAGTTTTCGCGAAAGCCAAGCTTTCACCGATTGTTATTTTATGGGAATATTATTTCCAAGAAATGACGTATTATCATTATTTATAGGACAGCCACTGTCAGTGCGCTTCCATTAACCCTCTTATATACACAAGAATCATTTCGTTTTGAATTAAATCATAAACTATTATGATTACATCAAAACGATAATTCCAAGAACCTATGATTGCTTTAATCCAACCATGGATCGAATAACCCGCAAACCTTGTTTGCTAGTTTTAGTACGACAAAACCGCCAGGATGTTGTAAACATCCTCCAAAAGGTTTCCCTTTCAGGAAAGCGATTTTCCCGTTCTGCTGACATATTTCATAATTGAAACATGCAGCATTAACAAGCATTATCCAAATGGATTTACCATGGCAACAGTTAGAAGATTGAATCGTAATCAACACAATGTTGATAACGATACCTTTCCGCTAAAAGCCTAGCTTTATACGTTAGTATGTTATCTTCCATGTATGTCTTCCTTGAAGACTTATAAAGTACCAATAGGTACAATGCCTTGCGGTACATCAACTAGTATCCAAACTTGTTGATATACATGGAATCCATTTCGGAATCATGACACTTTGTCATAATAGGGAGTCGATACATTATATCACTACCTCATACGTAGTCAGTTGGTATACCTCAAAAGATTGACATCTTTACGAGGTGAGATCAGAAACCCATACCCCAGGTTGTTTTTTGACTCTCTCCGACTTACGCGGTTCTTGTGTATTCCAAGATTAATGGTTTAGTTTCATCCTTGATGAACTATTTGTGTTCCATTAGGAATCGTTGCCATGAATAGTATTACTACGATTTTCCTCGAGTTTTACTATCCTCCCACTTACCACTGCATATCGATATTCCTCTTAGAAAAACCGCATGGTGAGCAACAATCTAATTGTTCTCTGGTGAGATGTATAAGTACAATACTTATGGTTATCCCTAGGATAACCTACATTTTGGCACTTATCCAATTTGGGTTCTAGTTTGGTATCATCCAAACATATGCCTGGTGTAACGCACCTACACTCTAAGCTTGTCCAGGGCCAATGACTTGCCCATGGCCGTTGAGTGTGGTGCTTGGGTGCACTTTTGTATTTTTTTCTTTTATTTTATTTTCATTTTATGGGGTGTGACAACTCAAACATCATGTGTGTTTCCTAGTGTCACTTGTGCAATGTCTTTAAAACCTCTTTAGGGGGGTGACCCGGGTACCTTAGAAGGGCCTTGGCCACCATCATACTAGGGGCTTTAGCTGTGTACTCCCTCGCCCTTAGTTGGCTTGCTTAATGAAACATGTTTCCTTTTGATTTCCAATTGCTATGTCCGAATGTGTTGCTTGAATGTGTATCCAATATGTCTCACACGCGTTTCATTATCTCATGCCTTGTGGATGTGTGATTATCGATGTATGCTTTACTTTGTTGCCTAATAATGTTCCATTATATGGATGGCTAACCATGGGCACGACCTTGCAGGGTCAATTCTAGGCTGACTTGCTAGACGCAACGTTAACATGTGCCGCACGGACCCAACTTGGTGACACCAAAGTTTGGCCCGTGATAGTTGGTATCAGAGCGTGGTTCAAGGTTGCGTTTCAAAATGGCTACGAAGTCCTCCACAAGAACGCGTCTGGATGTTGTCGAGAAAAAACTAGTGGATATTGATAGCCTCATCACAACATTCACGAACAAGACTTCAGATGTCGAAACCTCAGATAAACTACCAATGTACTTGAGGCCCTAACAACCAGGGTAAGTGCCCTAGAAACTTAAGAAACGGGTGCTAGCACTAGTGCCCCAAGAGAATGGGGAGATGCCAATAATTGGCAAGATGCCGTGAGCTCCTTGAAAGAGCAGTTGGCTGAGTTGAGCGTGAGGGTGAATCTCACCGCCCTCGCTGTCTCAAACTTGCTCACGACTACTCCGACCATAGAACAGAAGAGATCCTAAATCCCAGAGCCTAGAGTGTATGAAGGTGTTAGAGACGCACAAGCCCTCGAAAAATTCCTCTTTGACATGGAGCAGTACTTCAAAGCTTCACGGATAGAAGAAGAGGGGGACAAGGTCTCAATAACCTTGATGTATTTGTCTGGAGATGCAAAGTCATGGTGGAGGGCAAAACACATTGAAATCCAGGAAGGCCGATGCGCCGTTGACAATTGGGAGGATTTGAAGCTCGAGCTAAAAACTCAATTCCTACCATGAAATGTCGCTTACATAGCTCGATGACAATTACAAGACCTAAAACATACAGGCACCATCCGGGAATATGTGAGGAAGTTCTCCGGATTGATGTTGGATATTCGAGACATGTCCGAGTAAGACAAACTCTTCTATTTTATAGAGGGGTTGAAGCATTGGGCCAGAACAGAGTTACAGAGGCAACGAGTAAAAGACTGGCCTTCTGCACAAGCTGCCGCGGAGCAATTAACGGACTACTCCCTCGAGGGACCTCCATCAAAGAGACCTATGCCGGCTCCTACTAATAATGATAGTGGGAATAAGAAGCCTAGGAATTGGAACAACGAGAGAAGTGGGGGAGCGGATAAGAGAGTAGAGTCAAGTTCCTCAAACTTCAAATGGCCGGCACCTCAGAATGTCCCCCAAATGGGAAGAAGCCCTTAAGTTGTTGGATTTGTGATGGGCCACATCGAGCTATGGAATGGCCTAAGAAATCGAGAATGACGGCCCTCTTAGCCCAAGAAGAAGAGGAAGAACGACGACGCATGGACGAGAAGAGCCCAGAAAGGAAGAATCTGGCCAAATGGTGGCATTGAGGATGCTCAACCCCTTAACAAACAGCCAGAAACTCAGAAGGTCTCGAAAAAGGCCTTATGTTTGTTGATGCATTGATTAATGGAGTTGCGGCAAAAAGCGTTTTGGTGGACACGGGGGCCACCCATAACTTTGTTTCTACCGCTGAAGCGAAGCGTCTGGGGCTCAAGTTAGAGCGAGACGCGGGCGTATGAAAGCGGTCAATTCACAAGCGCTACCCACGAGTGGGCTAGCGAGACAAGTAAGAGTGAATCGGCACGTGGGAAGGTCAAACTGACCTTGTAGCGGTCCAGATGGATGACTTCGATATTGTTCTAGGAATGGTCCTACTTGACAATGGGGCCATCCCTGTCCCAGCGGCATGGAGCTTGTTGATTATGGGGGAGAAACCTGCAGTAGTGCCAGCAAAGGTAAAACCTCCAACAGAAGGAAAACTATTATCCATAATCCAGTTTAAGAAGGGGATCAAGAGGCGGGAGCCGACATTCATTGACATCCCTACAGTAATTGGAGAAGGGAGAGAGGAAACCTCTGTGCCTTAGATCAACAAGGTTTTAGAAGATTTTACTGAAGTGATGCCTCATCAGCTCCCCAAAGTCTTACCTCTGAGGAGGTCCGTTGATCACCAAATTGAGTTAGTTCATTCAGCTAAACCGCCGGCAAGAGCACCGTATAGAATGGCTCCACTAGAATTAGCAGAACTTCGTAAGCAACTAGATGATCTGTTGGAGGCAGGCTTCATCAGGCCTTCGAAGGCCCCATATGGAGCCCCTGTCTTATTCCAGAAGAAACAAGATGGAAGTTTGAGGTTGTGCATCGACTATAGAGCTCGGAACAAGTTGACAGTGCGAAACACCTACCACATTCCCCTTATAGCAGATTTGTTCGACCAGTTGAGTGGGGCAAGGTACTTTTCGAAGCTGGACTTACGTTCGGGATATTATCAAGTGAAAATTGTCGAAGGAGATGAACCGAAGACGACTTATGTTACCCGATATGGAGCATTTGAGTTCCTGGTGATGTCGTTTGGGCTGACTAATGCCCCCGCAACATTTTGTACATTAATGAATGAAGTCTTCCATGAATACCTTGACAAATTTGTGGTGGTTTACCTGGATGACATTGTAGTTTATAGCACCACATTGGAGGAACACAAAAGACATCTTGCCATGGTATTCCAGAAATTGAAAGATAATAGGCTATTTGTGAAGAAGGAAAAATGCTCATTCGCCCAAGAACGCATCAGGTTCCTCGGCCATATCATAGAGCAGGGTCATATACGGATGGACATGGAGAAAGTACGAGCAATCCGTGAGTGGAGCACCCCAACCAATGTTAGAGAATTACGGTCTTTCCTTGGTCTTACCAACTACTATCGGAGATTCGTAAGAGGATACTCCAAGAAGGCGATACCCTTGACAGAATTATTGAAGAATGAGGTGACATGGGGATGGACCGATGTGTGCAGAGAAGCCTTTGAGAGCTTAAAAGAAGCGATGGTAGAAGACCCAGTTCTCATTCTCCCGGAGATTTCCAAACCATTTGAAGTTCAGACGGATGCTTCAGACTTTGCACTTGGGGGGTGTTGCTTCAGGAAGGTCACCCTATTGCCTATGAGAGTCGTAAGCTTTCCGAAGCAGAACGACGATATACAGCACAGGAAAAGGAACTATTGGCAGTGATACATTGTCTGCGGGTGTGGAGACATTACCTTCTCGGGTCGAGATTTGTGGTGAAAACAGATAACTCCGCAGTTAGTTATTTCCTCACTCAACCAAAGCTTACTTCGAAACAAGCTCGATGGCAGGAGTTTTTAGCCGAATTCGACTTTCATTTTGAGCATAAAGCATGATGTTTGAATCAGGTGGCAGATGCTTTGAGTCAGAAGTCAGAACTTAGTCATTTGAAGGCGTTGGCCAACATGTCTTTCAGCACCATCCGTACACCCATCAGAGAACTCATCTGAAACAACTTGGAGAGGGACCATGTCTCTAAAGCAATTTTGAAGTTAGTCAGGGAAGGCAAGGCTCGTCATTTCTGGTTGGAAGACGGACTTTTGTGGACTAAGGGAAACAGCTTGTATGTTCCCAAGTCAGAAAACCTCCGGAGGATTCTCATAAAGGAATGTCATGATACTTTATGGGCCGGCCACCCGGGATGGCAGAGAACTTATGCATTATTAAAACAAGGATACTATTGGCCTCAGATGCGGGATGATGTGACAGAGTACACCAAGACATGCCTCATTTGTCAACAGGATAAAGTAGAGAAGTTGAAGACCCCTGGATTATTGGAACCGTTGAGTGTCCCCAACAGACCATGGGAGAGCGTCTCCCTGACTTCATAACCAACCTTCCAAAAATTGGTGAACTAACCCATATTGGTAATTGTTGATAGGTTCTCCAAATATGTGACATTCATACCAGCACCTAAGTACTGCAAGGCGGAAGACACTGCTAAATTATTCTTCAAACACGTGGTGAAGTATTGGGGCGTGCCTAGAACAAATTGTGAGTGATCGAGATCAGAGATTTGCAGGAACCTTCTGGTCTGAACTCTTCAAACTATTGGGTTCCCAACTAAACATGTCAACAAGTTACCACACCCCGAGACTGATGGGCAGATAGAGAGATTCAATGGGATGCTAGAGGAGTACTTACGCCACTTCGTTAGTGCCAACCAGAGGAATTGGGCACAACTTCTTGATGTTGCCCAATTTTGCTTCAACTCTCAAAAGAGCTCCGCCACCAACAAAATGCCTTTTGAAATTGTGATGGGTCAGCAGCCTCTACTCCCACACACAGTGAAAGAGTATTCAGGGAAGAGTCCACGAGCTTTCAACTTCACTAAGGAATGGAGGACGAATGCAGAAATTGCTCGAGCTTATTTGGAGAAAGCTTCCACGAGGATGAAGAAGTGGGCAGATCAGCATAGAAGACCCTTAGAATTCCGACCTGGAGATTTTGTGTTGATCAAGTTAAATCCAGAACAAATGCGGATCAGAGGGAACAGAGACAAGAGATTGGTGAGGAAATACAAGGGCCAGTTTCGTTCTTAAGAAGGTGGGGAAAGCTTCATGCAAAGTCGAGACTCCAGTGTGGATGAAGATGCACCCAGTTTTTCATGTCAGCAGGTTAAGACCTTTTCATGCAGACAATGATGATGCAACTCGGAACCAACCACGAAGACCGGAGATTGAAGAACCAACTACAAGGAGAGTCACGAGGGAAGTTGAAGAGATTTTGGCAGAGAGGGAGGTGACCGGAGACCAGCGACATGGAAAGGAGTTCTTAGTGAGGTGGAGAGACCTGGGAGATGAAGAGACTAGTTTGGAGAGAGTCGAAGACCTGCAGCAGTTTACACAGGAGATTGAAGACTTTACAACTCTTCAGCGTCAAGACAAGAGAGCCGAAGACCTGTACCAACCGAAGCAGCAGAGTGAAGAGTTTCAAGCCTACCAGCAACGAGTTGAAGAGTAGAGGAGAAGCAGTTCAGATGTGTCGATGAGGACTTCGACAGATTAAGTGGGGGGAGGATGTAACGCACCTACACTCTAAGCTTGTCCAAGGATAATGACTTGCCCATGGCCGCTTGGGTGTGGTGCTTGGGTGCACTTTTGTATTTTTCTCATTTTATTTAATTTTCTATTTTAGGGGGTGTGACAACTCAAACATCATGTGTGTTTCCTAGTGTCACTTGTGCAATGTCTTTAAAACCTCTTTAGGGGGGTGACCGGGCACCTTAGAAGGGCCTTGGCCACCAGCATACTAGGGGCTTTAGCTGTGTACTCCCTCGCCCTTAGTTGGCTTGCTTAATGAAACATGTTTCCTTTTGATTTCCAATTGCTATGTCCGAATGTGTTGCTTGAATGTGTATCCAATATGTCTCACACGCGTTTCATTATCTCATGCCTTGTGGATGTGTGCTTTTCAATGTATGCTTTACTTTGTTGCCTAATAATGTTCCATTATATAGATGGCTAACCATGGGCACGACCTTGCAGGGTCAATTCTAGGCTGACTTGTTAGACGCAACGTTAACAAGTGCCGCACGGACCCAACTTGGTGACACCAAAGTTTGGCCCGTGACACCTGGCATACCCAAATTTTCAGGAATGTGAAACCCGGTTTCTTTCCCTTTCATATCTAATATGAAATCTGTCAAACAGATTTTAATGGAACCTTATTTAAATAAGTTCTGCACTGTTAATGTTTATCCGTTGAAGGAAATGGTAGCTCAGAGCGACTCTTGATTAACCTTATCATGTCTAACCAAATTCGGTTACTCAGTTCGGATACACCGTCAAATTGACGTGTTCCGGAAGGAGTCCTCATTGAAAGAATACTTTACTCTTTCAAGTATACGAGAAACTTATTGCTTAAGTATTTTCCATTACGGTCTTACGTGACAGTATAATACTATAGCCGATCTGTATGTCTATTTCGTGTCGAAACTATAAGAGTTTCCGATTTGTGTTCTTCAAAAGAAACATATAACCATAACGCGATGCCACATCCGTACAGGTCACAAAATATTCATATCCACATCTAGCCTAGCTAGACATGGGCCCACTTGCTTTACTATGAACTAGGGCTAACAGGTCGGTGGCATTTACACTTTTACCAAGTAAATAGTGTTTTAGGCACATTGCCCAATAAACTAGATTCGTAGACTTTATTTGAATGGAATCAAATATGTCCTAGTACCCACTCTTCGAAAGTGTGGATATACGATTCTTGTTTAATGTGTCCCATGCAACATTGCCACATTTTAAGTTTCAACCTGATCAAATCAGTTTGAGCTATTTGTTTGTCATGTCATACGTGTGAGATTTTCTATTCTAAATATAAATTATGTTGTTCACATCTAATGTGTTTATCTCAATATCATTTATATAATAAAACACTTTAGTGTTCTAAAATATAAAGGTTCAATCCGCAACGGATTAAACACTGATATAAAGATAATGTTTCTAGTCAAACTAGTTACATTATAACAGTTTCCAAATTTAGGTACACACCCGAGGGTAGTTCCTAAAGTTAGATATCTACTGTTAAAACAGCGACTTTCGTCCCGTTTCCAATTCGCAGATAAATCTCAATAGAAGTCAGTATCCTGCTCATGGCAGATTCTGAACATCAGTACATATTTTATGTATCACACTAAGTATCTAAAATCTAATTTTAATACTAGTAGTGAACATATTTATGACAGACATATTTGAAGTCAGAGCCTTGCTCGTCTTCAATTCCTTCTTGGGATAAGTCATTTTATCTTCCTAGAAGATTATAATGATTTTTCCTTTGCCCTTTTCCACACTCCAGAAGCCTTTGGCCAAGCCTTGGCCTTCTAGAATATCGAAGTAAGGTGCGCCTAGCGCTACTTGCCTAATTGCAAACTTTGACTTTGTCTCCTTGAGAATAGTCATTAACTCTCCAAGAGTTTATTATTGCAATATTTACTTCTAAGTATAGATTTATGAAGATTCTTTAATTTCAATATCATACTTTAAGAATCTAATCCTTAGTTCTGATAAAGAAATTAAGGAGTTTATATGACAAGTATAATAGATTAAGCACTAAAGTTATCATTACATGAATATTCCAAATATCATGTTCCACTTATTTGCTTAACTCCAGCCTTATGCCTAATATGTTATTTTATCAAATAAAGTAACTTATTATTTTCCAGGACCATCCTGAAACTTTATTCCCAATTTGAAAGTTATGGTCGTTTAAATACATTTTCACCCAGGATTATGTTTTTAAACAATAATATTTCATTTATCTTGATTCTAATAGTCCAACTATTAATCAACGATTGTGGTACTATGTATTATATTGATTATTATAGTCCAACTATATAATAAAATATAATTAAATTAATTAACCTCAATTACATTGATTACTATAATCCAATTATAAAATCAACTGTAAATTGAAATTAATTAATTCAAAATATTGATTACTATAATCCAATTATATAATCAACTATAATACAGTCCAACTGCTTTATTAAAACAACAATTTAAATATTAGTCCAACTAACATTTAATTGATTTGACGAATGATATTTTGAGCGCGTATGGCGAGTAATGAACGAATATTGAAAATTCAATTCTTGCCTCCCACTATTTTCGGCGAGCCTCTAACCTCTGTCGAGTACTGGGAAACTGTGTTTCCTAGTGGTCTAGGATCCGTAAATATCACACAATCTTGACTTTGGCCAACAAATGTATGATAATTAACTAGGTAGATAGACCCGGCCAAGGTTCCGGTTCGGAACCGGAACCGAACGGAAACCGAACCGGTCGGTTAGGGTTCTTACCCTGACCGAACCGGTTGGAACCGCTGGAATCGAACGGTTCCAGCGGTTCCAACGGTTCCAACCGGAACCGTACGGTTCCGGTTGGAACCGGACAAAAAAAAAAAAAAAAATTTTCTTGGAACCGTAAGGTTCCTCAAGTAAATCTCATTTTTTTTATTAATAATAATGACTTAATGAGGTTTAAAATTGCAATACTAAAACATGAATGTCCATATCCTTTTATAACCAACTCTTGGTTATTGACTTCTTTATATAAGCAATGTGGGACACAATAGCCAATTAACAAATATCCCACATCGCTTATATAAAGAAAAACACTAGTCAAGAGTTGGCTATAAAAAAGATTATAGGTTAAAAGAATTTTATAAAAAAAAGATTCTATAAAAATGATGTGATAGTATGAAAAAAACGTTACGATTATAGATTTTTTCTATTTTTAAAATTTATTATTAAAAAAAAAAAAAAAAAAAAAAAAAAAAAAAAACCGGAAAGGGAACCGTAAACCGAACCGGAACCGACCGGTTCGGTTCCGGTTCGGTTTACGGTTCCGGTTCCACTTAAGTGTGGAACCGGAATTAACCGGTTCGGTTCCGGTTCCACACTTGTGGAACCGCGAACCGGCCGGTTCGGTTCGGTTCCGAACCGGAACCGAACCGGCGGCCAGGTCTATAGGTAGATCTCTAAGATCGATTAGATCCAATCCAATTCCTAGATCCGGTAGGGGGACATCCAAGTCCGAAACATATATCTCATATATGCCAATATATCCAATATATTGCCTAACCTTTTCCTCTGAATCAACTAAGCCTTGGCTTTGGCACAACAAACTTAGTGATCCCAGTCAAGCGCGACCCATTGACCATGGAAAGCTTCGTAATCAATGTTGATGGACAAGAAGTGGTCTTGACTTTGGCCAACAAACCACAACTTGGACAAGACACTGATATGGAACAAAGCCTTCGTGATTCAAACACATCCCGACAGACAAAGGCCTTGACTTTGGCCAACAAACCAATGCCGTCTTAGATCTTGAGTAAGAATCACTCAATGGAAGGAAAAACGCTTAATATTTAGCGAGGGTTTTTCGCGTGCAAATTGGCAACCAATTTATTATCTTTGTTAAGGTCTCATCATCATACACCCTTAAGCATGCATTCTAAACACATAATAAAGCGCATATGTAAAATAATAATGATATGCGGATGGATACTTTACATTGATCTTAGATCAAATCTCTCTCTTTCTCTCTCCAGCTAGCACATGTATTACTTCTACCCGTTACACTACACTTCTAAAGAAACCTCATTTACATTGAGGGAAATAGGTGAGAAGAGAATACAAAGAATATGAGGTAATAAGGCTGGACACGCAGGTCCAATTAATAAATCAAATTTATTACAATTTCTAAAATTGCCCCACCCATCTAATATCCATCTGATAACATTATTCATGCATCGCAACCATGTATTCACACAAGCATGTTATCAATCAATCTAATCAAATTAATTAATCTGATAATTAGTGATCATCCAATGTTCAAACAACGATTTGATTTTTGTTCGAGTCAAACTCGTTTTACGAATAAGTACTCAAAGTACGAATTCTCGAATTAAATTAAATTACATAATTAAATCCAATTTAATACGCATTTAATTCTAATTCACTATTTAATTCCAAATTAAATATTACACTTTATAAAATAAACCTTTACGACTTAAATTCTGAATTTAATCGTTACGGGTCTCAAAGTCCGATTAATATCCAATATTAATTTAATTAAAGTCTAATGGGCTTTTAATTAATTTCTTCAAGGTGTGGACTTTTGGTCAACTCGGGTCAAACCGAATAACTAAAATCCAATCCGGGAGTTACCCCATAAGCCCATAAATCAATTTAGGCCCTTTAGGCCCATTAGGCCCAATAAACTTTAAAGGTTCATTAGTCGCATTTGGGCCTTTTGGAAGCGGTTTTGGGCCTAATTGGATCCAACCAATTTTGCCTAAACCCAACTTTGTACAACAAAGCCCAACAAGCCCAATAACAACTTTAAAAGCCCAAATCCAATTTTAAGCCCAATTAATTAAAATATAAAATTCCAAATTTCACATTCTAATTAACCAAAGTGCATAGCATTATTAATTACCCAAATCAATATTTCCAAAACACCAAATTTGTACAATTAATCATGCTTATCATCATGGAATCATGTCCAACATAATTTGATCAAAATCAAACCCAATATACAGGCCTAAAGTCTCGGCCAAGGGGAAAAAATATGCCCAAATCAAATTCAATCCAATTGAACCAAATTAAACATTAAAACAATATCCCCTAATGATTTTTAACTCATCCAATGAATCAAAAAATCAAAATCCAAGACAATTTTAGGGTCCTCATTTTCGGTCAACACACCATAAATTGGGGAAATTTGTTCCAACCAAATTTCTTCCAAATTATCTAATCATAATCAATTCAAAAACATTAAGCATACTAATTCATCCAATTTCATTAAATCACGCCCAATTCGTTTTTCCCAATTTTAACCCTAAAATCAATTTCATGCTTTCAAAGGCTCAAAATACCATTGTTGGTTTGATCGGTTGGATGTTATGAAGACAAAAAAATGCACTGTCTTCTCCTTGCTCGGCAGTGGGCTGCGCAAATGGTGGACTGCTCGGCAGTGGCTTGTCTTCCTCCTCCAAGAAACGGCCATGGGTGATCCTCTATGGAAACTCCAAGCTCCAAGCTTCACAAGGTGATTCATTGCTCATGAAAACACTGCCCTATCACCTTTGTATTCCTCCATGAGTGTGCTAGCACTTAGATCTTGCAACAAGATCATTTGCTTCTCCATTTTGCTCGGTCAAAACCAGAAAAATAGAGGAAGAAATCGGTCCAGGACCGAGAGAGAAGAAGAGAAAACATTTTTGGCTCCAAAAGGTGAATACCGAAAATGAAGAGAGAGAGTGAGTGGGAAATGAAAAATTGTATTAGGTTTTATAATTTCCAAAATTAATAAAACATATACCACTTTTTTAATTTCCAAAACAAACATTAAATGCCTTGCCATCATCTCAAATCAACTCACATCAATCTCTCAAATGTCACATCACTCAAAGTGACATGTGATTTGACGTTTGATGTGACTAATGATTTGACGCTTGATTTGACTTATGTGCCGCACTCGAATTCGAAATGCGAATGCGCTCGCAAACAATCCCGGGCTCGGGTTCGCTAATTCCAAATTAACGAATTTTCCGTTGCGTCGTAATTAAATGATTACGCCTAGCGAAATCACTATTCACGTCGCTAACGAATTAATTCTAAATTAATTCGTTCGCCCGAATTAAAATCTAATTTTAATTCCGCGTCGAAATCCAATTTCATTTAATATATCAAATATATTAATTTTATCGATTAATTCCAAATTAATCGTTCTCTCTCTTAAATTGATATTTTATCCTAGATAAAATATATCTGCAATTAATCCCATATTAATTTTCTCTCTCATTAAATCAATCACAGATTAATTAAAGTGCGAGTCATACGTCATCGGTGAATCTTCGGGGAGCGACCCATGAGATCTCCGGATATGTTGGCAGTAAATCGGGTCGTCGGACTATCCGAACACGTAAGTACCTTGTACTATGTTTACACCGATTCACAAGACAAGGTTGGCTTCTAGCAAAGCGCCATGCCTACCCAATTCTTCAGAAACATGCTTACAGGAATAAGCGATCTATATCAGGCGTAGTATACGTGGTATTGCGTATTTCGATCCAGTATCGAATGATCACGTGCTAGGCCTGGGGCTGGAATTGTGTCTGCCCCGTACGAAGCACATGTCGGATGTCTGGTAACTAGTCTCTATATCGGATAACTATGACTTAGTCATATTATCTCGATGACTGCAGTACTTAAGAGAACTAGTACCGTATCCTACGTGACCATCATCTCCATATGACGGTAGTGACACTTCCGTCTTGACATCACACCCAACATACTACGATTCTCAATATACCCAGCATTGGCGTACACAGAACCTGTTAAAGCCCTGGACGACCTCAACCAAAGTATATTGATTGTCGCAAGTATTAGCGGTGCAAGTCTCAGGTTAAGACCAAATACACCTACCCTGATTTTGGACTTCCATAGACACATAGTCATACTACCAATGGAATTCTGAGGGGGTATATCCAGAGCGAAGTTGTTTCCCGTACCATCGGTAAAACACAACCTCCTATTACACTTGCATGAGTATCGTATACCCAAATATATGAGAACTATGTCGTTGTGCCCTCACAACGCGCACAAGTGTAATACTAGTCTTTTACGTATTTATCGATATCTAATCTCGATAATACTCTGACTATGGATATTTAATGATTTATCATTCGTGGACTGATACTGTCTCATATCATTCTCCATCCAGGAACAAATCATAGGGACCTCCTATCATTTATATATCTAGGTGATCTAATCACAAATGATAAGAGTGCAATCTCCTTTGTCTCATAGTTAATTTGTACAACAACACCATGATCTGTACAAATAGTGACGCTATGGTCATAATTGTCCAACAAGTCTCAGGTTAAGACCAAATACACCTACCCTGATTTCGGACTTCCATAGACACATAGTCATACTACCAATGGAATGCCGAAGGGTCTATCCAGAGCGAAGCTGTTTCCCGTACCATAGGTGAAACACAACCTCCTATTACACTTGCATGAGTATCTTATACCCAAATATACGAGAACTATGTCGTTGTGCCCTCACAACACGCACAAGTGCAATTCTAGTCTTTTACGTATTTATCGATGTCCAATCTCGATAATACTCTGACTAGGGATATTTAATGATTTATCCTTCGTGGACTGATAATGTCTCATATCATTCTCAGTCCAGGAACAAATCATATGGACCTCTTATCATTTATATATCTAGGTGATCTAATCACAAATGATAGGAGTGCAATCTCTTTGTCACATAGTTAATTTGTACAAAAATACCATGATCTGTACAATAGTGACGCTATGGGTCATAATTGTCCAAAGTTGAGAAGTTTTCGAAGGGAATGGGCTTGAAGCCTATAAATTAAGGATTGTCACTGTGGAAACTCAACCTAGTTGACTGAAGATCCCAAGATCTAAATTCAAAAAGGATAACTAAAATTTTGTGCAATTCCAAACAAGGACTGTAAAGTTTTATACTATTTCTCATTCTATAATGACGCATAGTGTTGTTTGTCAAGGTTAGGATAAACTAAGGCTTTTAATGATCACTATATTAGGAGAATGGTCTAATAGAGGTAACAACATAATACCTTATACAGTATATCACTTATTTCAAGTAAGAAGTGAGGTCACTTCCATGGGACACTTAAAGGCTAGATTCCCCAAAGTATTTGATAAAGGTATGACTGATTCTCATGGTCGAATTGACCATAACCGTGAACATGAAATGGTCGAAGTTAGGTTGTGTAAACGTAATGATATTGTCTTAGTTTACACTAATGGCGGAACAGTTTAAGACTATGGTCACTAGTTTGTCAAATAAATCTGATAGTCAATTATTCCCTACCTATTTCGATGCAATTTTATTTTAAAGAAACTCTCTAAAGTGTCTACATTTATGTGTACATATTTTCAATTTGAAAATGAATTTTTCAATATTGAATATATATATATATATATATATATATATATATATAAGGGTGTCTTGTTGGGAAGATATATCATTTAATTTGTGTCTTTTAGGAAAGACACAATGAAAGTATATAACCCTTTAAAGTGAAAGAAATAACCTATAATGAATTGCATCCTTTAACTTAAGGTGTCTTTTCAAAAGGCACTACTACATGTCTATATATAGACCTCTTCTCTTTTAGAAGAACATGTGGGAAAAAAATAAATTCATTGATTTCATTTTTAGACATTTTAGAGAGTCTAAGGTCTACCAAAGGAATAGAGAGTTTCCACCATTTCCTAGTTCATAGTTCTTGATCCAAGGAGTGCCGCTTTATCAAGATGTTATCAAGAATATTAGGAAAACATTAGCCATATATCCTTAATCCTTAAGTGCACTGAGATGGGGTTAATAAATTATTAAGGAAATAGTATAACTCAATTCGATCTGTGTAATTCTCTTTCTTTTCCACACATAAATCATATTTACAGGTTTGTGTAAATCACCTTCGGTTTACATTGGTTTACATAAAGATTATTGTAATTTCATTGTTTGTCTGTGAATTATGCGTGATCTAGCAAAACAAATTTCTACTCGCTTGAAAAGCAACAAAGTTATTTTCAAGTCAAAAAGTCCGAACTGAACATTAGAAAATTTAGAGATTTAATTTTTTAAACTACTTAGATCCTAGAAAGAAAAGAGAGTATTTCTGGCACAGAAGGAGCCAAAGAGGTGTTAAAATATATGAAAACAGGTGAACATGACTAGCAGCAGCCGTTACCAAGATCTGATCTAAAAAATTTCTCTATTTTTTTATTAAAAATATAAAAAATAAATAATAAAAAAAAAAGAATCCTGAGATAGTGTCCGTTGATCTATTTGTAGAGATACAGACTGGAGTAAGACTGGTGCCTTTGGCAACATTGTGCATAATGCATAAGCTGACAATCTGCAATTAAACAAGGAGACCTCGTGAACCTTGTGGGGGCAGTCATTTGAGGAATGAATGGGAAACCATCGTTTGTGGCCCCGTTTTCTTCTTTAAGGTTTGTCGTTTAACCCTCTGAAAAAAAAAACATTTTCGTTTTGATAGTTTTCTAACTTTTGATGCTTCAATAATTGCACAAACTTTTGTGGAAATGGAAGCAAAACATTCCGGATAAAATTATCATCAACTGTGGGGGGATTTGGTTTAGGTGTTAGACTCAATTTTGTATTGAGTTTTTATTTTTATAAATTATGATTGATAGTTTTGGCGGAACCACTAAAAGATGAATAGGGACAAAGGATGGTTGTTCCATTCAATTCGAAAATTTATTAAATGCGTTATTTAAATTAATGAAAAGTCTGATTTATCAATGAAATAGTTTTATGTTTAACCTATTTAAAATAAAGAGTATTTATCATTTTTTGTAAAAATTAAATTTTGGCTCCAATGAATCAATATTTTAAACTACACCACTAATTGATAGTTATTAGATAATAATTTAAATTTATCTGAATCTTAACTATACATTATTATTAAAAACTATGACAGTCTTCAATGAGCGCGGTTTGGTGGTGTAGGGCTAAGGATCTGCTGGCTTCGGGTCCTGGGTTCGAATCCAATAAGTGCGAATCTTGTAAGAGTCTGAGACAATCGGAGGTTTTACCTGCTCCATTTGGCGGCAGAATTTTCAACGATTAAAAAAAATTAAAAACTATGACCAAAAATTTATGAAAAACTTGATAAATTTCTACATTACTCTTGGTACAAATTCTAAGATGTGTACGTGGGACAGAAACGACAAGTCGTACAGAACAATATATGCCATGGTGGATCCAGTTCCAGGGCACTGTAAAGTCTTCTGTGAGCCCGTGACCGACCGCATATCGTGTACGGTCCCCACGTTGGATCACGAGCTTTATTACCAATTAGACATCACGGGTTCTTCCTGCAAAACAGACACCCCCTTCCATAATCACCCTTCAATTATCTCAAAATCTCCACTAATAACACTAACTACAATTCCAATGAATAATTCTGAAGTCTTCTTCATAGTTTTGTTGTGCACTAGGTTTGAGGACTAACTAAAAAAACGAGACTCGATTTATACACATTATATCTTATAATAAAACTCATAGTTGATTAAATATTAGATAGCATAGAATCAATTAATGAGGTTGGTTCATGATATAAGAATTTACAGGTATTTCACTTGCATTGTTATTTTGAAGTGTTATTCGCAAAGTGGCAACTTTGGTGATTTTGAGCAAATCAGGAGGCAAACATGAAACTATTAGAGCTTTACGTTTATAAAACGACATCTGCTGGAGCATTTTAAGCTTCGCTGTCTAGAACTCATGCACAGCTTGTCCTTTGCTCCTCTTGCTTCAATGAAGAGTTTTTAGCTTTGTCATTTACGGCATTATTTTACTCACGTGACAACACCGCATATGGGACATTATTTTGTAGTCTAGTCTCCACGTCACGTGGAGCACAGCTACAGTGGCAGGCTGATTATGATAAAGAATCCCTCCAATCCAATGAACACCTTCCTGGCATTTTGGTCATCAATAATTTCAAGGGTATTTTAGTCATCTCGCAATCTTCAGTTTCATTATATAACGTATCGTTTCTCAAAAGTCCCATGCACTCACTACCCCACTCCAAGACATGGACTTCACTACCACTACACTTCTCTTCTTTGCTCTTCTCATCACATCAACAAAGGCTCTGGATCCTTGTGCTTCCCAATCCGACGGCTCAGATCTCTCCGTCATTCCCATCTATAGCAAATGTTCACCATTCACTCCACCCAAGCCTGACTCATGGGTCAATACCATTATCGACATGGCCTCAAAAGACCCACAGCGGGTCAAGTATTTATTAAGCTTAGATGCCCAAAAGACCACCTCAGTCCCAATTGCCTCTGGTCAAAACGTCCTAAACATTGGCAATTACGTGGTCCGGGTCAAACTTGGCACCCCGGGTCAACTCTTGTTCATGGTTCTAGACACTAGCAATGATGCTGCATGGGTCCCATGTTCCGGATGTACCGGATGCTCTACTACCACTTTCTCCCCCAACATATCATCCACTTGCGGGTCATTGGATTGCTCCATGCCCCAATGCACCCAGATCCACGGGTTCTCCTGCCCGGCCACCGGGAGCGGGCCCACTTCATGCCTTTTTAATCAATCCTACGGTGGAGATTCATCCCTCTCAGCTACCCTAATAAAAGATTCTCTAGGTTTGGCAAACGATGTAATTCCAAATTATGTATTTGGGTGCATCAACTCTATCTATGGCAAGTCAATCCCGCCCCAAGGATTATTGGGTTTGGGTCGGGGACCCATGTCACTTCTATCGCAATCTGGGTCACTTTACTCAGGTGTGTTCTCTTATTGTTTACCCAGTTTCAAATCCTACTACTTCTCTGGATCACTCAAACTTGGCCCATTGGGTCAACCCAAAACAATCCGAACTACACCACTTTTACGCAACCCACATCGCCCATCATTATACTACGTTAACCTAACAGGAGTCAGTGTCGGCCGGATCAAGGTCCCCATTGTTCCAGAACTCCTATCCTTTGACCCAAACACTGGAGCCGGTACCATAATCGATTCGGGTACGGTCATAACCCGATTCGTCCAACCAATTTACAGTGCAATCCGAGATGAGTTTAGAAACCAAGTGAAGGGCCCATTTTCAACATTAGGTGCTTTTGACACATGTTTTGAAGCAACACATGAAGCTGTAGCACCAGCGATAAAGTTCCATTTTACTGGACTGGACTTGGTACTGCCAATGGAAAATAGCTTGATACATAGCAGTGCTGGTTCACTTGCTTGCTTGGCTATGGCGGCGGCACCGAGTAATGTGAACTCAGTGTTGAATGTTATAGCCAATTTGCAGCAGCAGAATCTTAGGATTATGTTTGACGTGGCCAATTCTCGATTGGGAATTGCTCGTGAGCTCTGTAACTAATTATGTCTTTGCTTTGTGTCTATTGTCTGTCATGTTAAATGTGTTATATGTTTTCATGTAAAAAAAATATATGATATAATAATTCTGTTATTTTGGATTTTATGTATTAAGTAATGTCTTAAATTTGTTGTTAAAAATTGTAATATGTAAATTTTGTTTATGGAAAGAAATGGGAGAACCTCAACTGTGTTTGTTAATTGTTATTATCCACAAAGGTAAACTGTTTTATTGTAAAAAAGTCATTTAATTTTATTAGCCCACATTTTTTACTTTTTCTCCCTACACAAAAAAAATGGGCTTTATTAACATTATTTTAATATCTGACACTTGTTATTAGTTAGGGTAATCGTCAAATCAAAAATTATTTCATTACAATAATGACACTAAAATATTAGAAACATTCCGACACGATAATATTAAAAACTTATTGACATTATAATATCACTAGCATATTGACATGAATACATCACTAATATACTAACACGATGATAGCACTATCATATTGATAATATTTTAAGACCGAGTTTGATAGAGAATATTGCACTGAGAATGTAAGATATATAAGAAATTATGGAACAAAAGATAACAATATAAGTTAGTGTGGAAAAATAATCTCATATTTTATTATAATATAAGTTAACTTATAAGTCAACGTTAAATATGTGTTTAATGTAGTGTATACTAAACTCTACACCAAACGGGTGCCTAAATATCATAAGTTTATATTACTATCACTACAAGAAAATTCCGTAGCTGTCGTTTTGAGCATTGTTTAAAGCCTTCTCTTTCATTTGTTCTAAATCAAACAACGACACAACCGAACCCTAGACCAAAATCCAAAATCAAATCAAAGCCTAGCTGAACCATAGCCCCTTCTCGTCGATTCCAGCAAATCCTAACCAACCAATGGTGATAACATGAATTAGTTTCATTAGTTTTCAATTTTCGTTCTGTAGAGAAGAGGAAGAGCTGGTCGTGTTCAGCCAGGCGAGTGTTACCATCTCTATCCCAGATGTGTATATGATGCTTTTTCTGATTATCAGTTGCCAGAACTTTTAAGGACTCCACTGCAATCTTTGTGTTTGCAAATCAAAAGTTTACATATTGGAAGTATATCTGAATTCCTATCTATGGCCCTTACAATTTGACTTGTGTTTTGCAGGACGCAATTTGTCAATGCTTCCAGTTGAGCCTAAACTTGGAAAAATGCTCATATTAGGGGCTATTTTTAACTGTCTAGATCCAATCATGACTGTTGTTGCTGGTCTTAGTTTCAGAGATCCATTCTTGATGCCATTTGACAAGAAGGATGTAAGTTTTTTTTTATTACGTGTTTCCACCAGCAATTGTTCTGATTCTCTTAGCAATATCTTCTTTTAAGCACTCTGTTTTCAGTGCTGAGTAACATCACTTTAATTTCTTCTTTTTTTTGGACCCATTATTGGCTACTTTTGGCTAGCTCTCTTGTTTTCGAGTATCGAGAGTCTGTATATCTTGGTTAAATCTTAGAGGTAGAGGACTTTTTACACTTCAATGCTATATTCTTTGCAGTGTGAAACAGGAACCAACCATCTTAGCTAACTTATTCCATTTGTATACGCTGTTGACTTTGAAAATCGTAGAAAAATTGCACTATTTGGCACCCTAGTGCTGTATTCTTTTCCTTGGTCTGCAGCTTGAACAAAGTGTGCAAAAATTTGATTGTATAATTTCAGGAGTTCGTATTATGGATGATTTGATTTTGATGATTTCATGAATTTTTGCTATTTGCTGCAGAATTCTTTTATCAGCTATGACGCTCTGCACAAACTCGGATTTCCCAACATGTACAGTTCTTGCAGGTATATTATTTCTTTTATGTTAACTTAGCATTAAGGATATGAAGTGAATTTATAATGATATAGAATTCTGAAAATTTCATAATTGAGGATTTTTCTTTGGTGTTTATCTAATTGATGTTGTTAGGACCCAAGGGTTAAATTGGTCATTTAGTCATTAGGGTTTAGATATAAATTAGAATGTTTTATCTTGTGGGGTTATGCTATCATTTAGAAAAATTTGGGAATTGGATTGGAAGGGAAACTAGGGAGGCTGCCAACACCTCACAATGTTGTGCATGGGCTGGTGGATTAATCTCCACCTTCAACTATCTTTGTTTTTTCAGTTGCGTTCTATGAATAAAAATACAATTTAGCGAAGTTCTTGGTGTAATTTCTGTGTAATTGTTTTGAGGATTTTGGGGTTCCATCAATTGGTATCAGAGCAGTAGTTTCTTGGATCTGTGAGGTTATTGTTGGGTGAGAAAATAGAAATCAAAAAAAAAAAAAAAAAAAAAAAAAAACAAAAAAAAAACAAAAACAGAAACCCTAATCGACAGAAACCCTAAGCGCCGCCACCCACCCACCCACACCAGCAGCCATCGACGACAGCCGAGACCACCATCCCCCT
Source organism: Zanthoxylum bungeanum (assembly GCA_019454045.1). Taxonomy (NCBI): domain Eukaryota; kingdom Viridiplantae; phylum Streptophyta; class Magnoliopsida; order Sapindales; family Rutaceae; genus Zanthoxylum; species Zanthoxylum bungeanum. Next base: position 49,509 of record SKCR01046739.1, read on the forward strand.
CAGACGACGCCGGCGAACCATCCCTACCGCCGGCGACTCCAAATCGAACCAGAACCACCGTGTCTCAGCCTGCCCAGCCGCCGCGCTGCGCGTTTCACGCTCGTCGCCGCCTCTCAGCCACTTTCCGACGTCGGCGAAGCACACCAAAATATTCCCCTTACGCCGGCGATCAAATCCATACCACCCTCGAAGCCAAAGCCGCCGGAAAACGCCAGAAGCAGCCACCCACTGTCGCGGTCTTCTTCGCGCCGATCCGCCGTCTACGGCCGGAATCTGACGACGCCGCCACCACCAACGCACTCAGCACGTTCTAATCTTTCAGATCTGACCACCCCTTTGCATTTCCGGCCACCGGCAGGTTATTTACATTTTCACCCCTAAAGTTTCTGATATTTGCGGTTTGGCCCAGAAAATTCTAAGTTCTTTCATTTTAGCCCTTGAGCCTACTGTTTGTAAAGGAAGAAGAAACAGAAAGAAAAAAATGAGGAGTGTTGGGAGTTCGCACGAATTGAGTTGCATAAGGCAAGATGGTTCTCTTGTGACTATATTATAGGTTTGATTGTGTGGTGGGATCAATGTCTTACATATCCGAGTACCATTTACGGGCATTTTCATTAATGGATTGCGGTATGAGTTGCAATCTGAGGTTCGAGATGGCTTAAAGAATTTGAGGGTGATTGATCTTGATGGGGTCAAAAAAATTGCCTTAAAGGCGGAAGATAAACTAGCAAAATTGGACAGATTGGCGGAACTCAGAAAACAGAGAAGGATCAATTCACGCAAGCCTGAAAGATCTCGAGCCGTGAAGGGATTCTTGTCCCAGTCAGATGTGAGAGGATTGGATAGCGTTGAGGAAGATCCTTGGAAAAAATTTGATTCAATGTGGGAGAGAGCGGCGGAGCAGATAAAAGGATCGAAGACTAACTTGAGTACTCACACTGATGTCGCTCCATCACTTCAAGAGACAGGTACTGGTCTGACACTTCCTCTGGTGGAGAGCAATAGGAATCAATCTGAGAACCTTCCAAACGGCCGATCGGGAAAATTCAGACAACTTTCTGCAGTCGATTTTCAGTTTCGGCGCGATAAAGGCCTATGTTTCAGATGTGATGAGAGATTCCACCCAAATCATGTGTGTTCTAGTGAGAAAGTTGAGCATATTGGTGACATAGAGTCGATCCCAGAGGGGGAAAGCATTGGGAAGAGTGGAACAGTGATTGATGGGAGGAGCAGTGAAGAAGTTGAAGCCGTAGAGCCAATGTTCGCGAATGAGGATGATCCTACTCTCGATGTGATTGCACAGTCGGACCCACCACAGCAAGATGATAATGAAGAAGTGGGCATCACAGTAGAGTGTAATGAGACGAAGAATACAGAGGTTGATATAGTGGAATATGTAGTCATTGCGGACGATGATCGTGCTTCTCAAGCGAAGCAATTGGAGGTGCTAGTTAAGCATTTGTTAGATTTTGTTGATGGATCTATTGTCTTCGGATCAGTTTTGCAAGGGGTTATTATGCACTCTTATCAATCTGCGGAATCTGTTAGCTATCTGGAGGAAGCTTGGGACTTCATCAGAACAATGCCATTCAAGCCTGGGATATTCTTTGAGGCGATTAACAGATCTGCACTCTCACGTTGAGGACAACGTGTTTTCAAAGGGGGGAGTAATGTTAGGACCCAAGGGTTAAATTGGTCAATTTAGTCATTAGGGTTTAGATATAAATTAGAAATGTTTTATCTTGTGGGGTTATGCTATCATTTAGAAAAATTTGGGAATTGGATTGGAAGGGAAACTAGGGAGGCTGCCAACACCTCACAATTGTTGTGCATGGGCTGGTGGATTAATCTCCACCTTCAACTATCTTTGTTGTTTTTCAGTTGCGTTGCGTTCTATGAATAAAAATACAATTTAGCGAAGTTCTTGGTGTAATTTCTGTGTAATTGTTTTGAGGATTTTGGGGTTCCATCATGTGGCAATGTACTCCAATTTAGTCCAGATATCCTGATGGTTAACCTTTAGTTATTGTATTTGTTCACCCCTCGATGATTGAGATGTTGGATTCTGCTACTGAGGATGCTGTTGAGCGTGGTAGCTTGTAAGGCCTAAATTTTTTTCTTTTGTTTAGTCCCTGTTGAGCATATTTTCTAGAAACTTGAGAATTTCAAGTTATTAGTATCAAAGATTCTTAGTAAATTCTTACATAATTTTTCTTCATTTTTCTATACTTGGCTAATTTAACTCTAATTTTAAAACTGTTTCTACTCTTGTTTCAACTTGTGTTTCTGTAAGGATGTTTCACTGTTAGTAATATTTACCACGATTTGTAATTAGTATTATTTCTCCTGATAACGACTAATGGAAAAAGTTATGACCATAATTATGATCATCTAACTTTGTTGCATGTCCTAAATTGTTCTCCGTACTCAGTGACCAGCATGGGAGGACCTTGTAAAAAGTCTCATATATTTAATTCCTGCTTAAGTATTCCTTCTTTTCTAATAAAATTTGGATTCATTAATGCAGGATTGATTCTATTTCTGTATTACCTGCATCCTTTGGTAGCCAAGATGCTTCTAAGATTCTGTCACTTTGTCCATCTTCTGTTGTCCCTCAAGGTTACACTTAGTTACTGAATTGCTAATTGCTCGTGCATTTGATATAAATTTGCAATTGCTAGTACTTGCATCTGATTTCTTTTGTTGTTTACTATGTAGGGTGAAGAACAACAAACTGTTGATGGCCTGTTACATTCACTGGATTCTTGAAATTTGGTTTATTTGTGTTGCACAATTTGGTTATCTAGTTTTGCTGAGGAAGCTTACAAAGAATTCCTGAATTGCATTTTTAAGTCAATATTGTTTGTAGTACTTGATTAACTTATGTGTATTTTTTTTATGTTGTACTTTTTTAAACTTTATAACATTTATATAATAAAATTTTTATTTACTATTTGTCGTGTTTATTTTATAATTTAAGTCATTAATATATTTATTTTATAATTTTTCTAATATTAATAATATTGTTTAAAATAAATTTTCTTTCTTAAAAAATTTAAAAAATAACAATTTTATTAAAAAATAATAAATTTCCTAGGAAATTAGAAACGGATTCCGTCTCCAATTAGAGACGGACTGTTATTCTGTCGCTAAATAGAGACGGAATAATATTCCGTCGCTATTTTTTTTGCGACCAAGAGAATAGAGACGGAATTTTTCCGTCTCTATTCTGTCGCTAACTGTAAAGTAGCGACGGATTAGCGACGAATATTTCCGTCGCTATCTCACAGTTTTCTTGTAGTGTATTGATCATATTTATTATCAGTAAATTATATTACTATCATATCATAAGGCCCTATTTTTTATTTTTTATTTTTGTACAAATATTAATTAAATACTTGTTTTTTCCCCGTTTTACAGAATCTGAAAATTTACATTAATACAATTAAAACAACACATAGAAAATCTCAAACTTAACATAGAAAGTATGATGAGTTGTAATGAAAGATCTCAATATGTTTTACAAAACACATTAACAAACTTAACGTTTTTACATGAACCAAGTCAAAATGACTATCGAAATTCTTATAAAAGTTCATTCATTAGGCAATTCAATACAAAAGAAGTCACTTCATTACTGATTTATTTAATATACACCACACACCGTTCTATTAACTTATTTTCTGCAAAAGAATAATTTAAAGTAAATATATTAACAACCACCATAATTCCAAAATAGCCGACAATCTAATCACACAAAACAATATAGCTCTAAAATAACCAACAATTCCAAATATTTATGTTCACAACAGTATAGTATTTTTCAAATATATATAAGTTTACAACAATTCCAAAAATATCAACAGTAGGGGTGAGCAAAATCGATTTTGGTTCTGGTTTCCTATGGAACCGGAACCTACCCGGAAAAATTCGGTTTCGCACTAAGTGGAACCGGAACCTACTCAATTAAACATGATACCCTATTATTCGGTTCCAATCCGGTTCCGGATCGGTTTCAAATTACCCTATTTTAAAATATTTTAATGAAAACTACATTCTGATACGAGTTCGTAGAAAAAAATGGGGCCAAATCGGAGTGCGGAAGCTTAAAAACGAAGAAAATGAAGTTTTAGACTTTTAATGCTCGTCAGCTTCATTAACCTTTCTATTTTCATTTACAATTAGGCAAGTTATCATTAAGTTGCCTAGTTGTGAAACCTTGGGTGACATACCTTCGTTTATCGGATGACCTGTTAGTGGAAAATAATTTCAAGATATTTAAGATATTTGTGAAGAAAATGCATGCTGATCAAGTAAGCAATTTTTCACAAGCATAATTTTGGATCATGCAAAACATACTTGTTTGAAAAAAAATAATTCTGAATTACCACTGGTGAGACATGGACTGGTCTCTTACAACGGGTGGTGGCTAGATGTAGAAACATAGCATCATCTGAATTATCAATCAAATAAGCAACTGGATTTGCAATGCTAATAAAATGCCTTGTATGGTTATATGTTCATATAATCTCTAAATGTTCATATAAACAGATTCCATGGTCCGGTTCCGGTTCTGACCATTTTGGAACCAGAACCTACCCGGATAAAATCGGTTCCTTCATTTTTGGAACCGGAACCTACCCGATTACAACCGGTTCCGGTTCCAAACTCGAAAAATCGGTCCGGTTCCAACCGATTCCGGGTAGAACCGGAACCGGTGCTCACCCCTAATCAACATTTACTTTTCTATTTTGATTCAAATTCCCAAGTTACAATGTTTTTATAACACCTTAACTCAATACAAGAAATGTTACTTTTAGCGTTGAAACTTTATTCGACGCTAAATAGAATTTTTTTTTTTGCGTCGAAATTCAACATTGGACGCTGAATGGCTAGTTAATTTGCATAGAAAATTTTTTTGACACAAATAATACTTCTGTAGGCATTGCATTTTTGCATATCAGCCCGATGATGAGTCTCGTATGGAGACACTACCTCTTTAGTTGTGAAAGCCGCGGGAAAGGACGTTGGAAGGGTAAAGTTGGAAAATGGAATTTTTGTCAGATTTAACTCGCTTGTTTCGCTTCGGGTTCGCTTGTTGGACCTCTGTTTTAAAACACACCAACCCATTAAAACACATCTCACAAATTAAATAATTAAAATATTTAAAACACATCTCACAAATTAAATAATTAAAACCAATTAAAATTAAACTTAAATTAAATTAAATCACATTCACCAATTAAATTGAACTTGAAATTAAATAAATTAAATTCCTAATTTAAATAAAACACATTCCTAATTTAATTAAATCACCTACCAAATTAAATAAATCATATCCTTAACTAAAAAGAATAAAACAAATCACTTCCCTTAATTAAAGATTTTCCCTATCACATTTTAATTAAAAAATATCTCTCAATTAATACACAAACCCTAATACTCTCTGACTATAAAAATAACTCAAATTACAAACCCTGGCTCCGAACTCCTCATTCACGGCAAAGACCAAAAACAAAACAAAACAAAACCCTAATCTTCATCTGCCGAACACGAACCCTAAGGCACTGCCACGCACAAGCAAATCGCAACCCTCCATAGTGCACAGGCTCTGACCATAAGAACCAACGAACCCACGCACCTAGCCACCTGCCCTCAACCTCACGCAAATCTTACGCTCAACCTGCCCCCCTCACGTTGCTGCCACAAATTCTGCCCTCTCACGCCACAACCACACCAACCGACTGATCACACCCTAACACGTCCTCACTCCCACTTCACAGCCATAAGCCCAAAACCACGTATCAGCCCCCCCTTAATTGATTGCCGTGCTTAACCTGCCTTCACCTTGCTCTCACCAGCCCCTTTCACGTGTTCGCCTTCAACATCCTCACTCAAGCCAATTCATTAATCCACTCACATATTGCCTCAAACCATCACGCCACCTGCCGCACCATAAGCCAACCCACTCACGATTAATTGCCCCTTCACACACGCTGATTCACTGCCATCACGCCATCACACACTCAATTCACGTAAAAGCCTCAGCTCTCCAGCCCCTTCACGCCACACAGACTGCCCATTGACCACCCAAGTTCACGCCATATACAGTCCCAATTTGCCATCAAATAGCAGCCCCGAACAGCCTCCTATTCACCACTCAAACAGCCCACAAACAGCCTTAAAAACTGCCTAAAACAGTCATTGAAACTACCCAAAACAGTCCTCGAAACTACCCAAAACATTGACCAGAAAATACCCTTAAAACAGCAGCGAAACGGAGTGAAAACAGCGGCCTCCAAACAGCGAAACAGCGAGGAAAAAGTTGGATTAGTGAACCAAAAGAGTTGCGGATCATTCACCCTTCTAACAGACGTGTAACGCCCTTTCTTAGACGACAAAAGAGGTTAGACCTGAGGGCACCTTTCTACTTATCTTCTTTATTTTTGTTTTATTTATTTTGATATATAATTGCATGAGAGTCGTTTGAAGCATGATGTGATTGTTGGATGAGCGGGATATGTGTTCTCTTTTGTGGTATATCGGATGGAAACCCGGACGTAAATTCTATAGCCGATTCCGAATGGACGGTAGTATGGTCTGCACTCGGGATACAACGCCACGTACCACTTAAGATGCACATATCTCGTCTCATCCAAATTTGTATTTGAGCATGTCATAGTTCTAGGCCGTTTATTTATTATTTTCAGCATGAGTTAATTTAGTCTTGTTATTTAATTTTCAAAGCATGATTATGTTATTTAGGCATGTTGTTTCTTCATTCTTTATGCATGATGCTTCGTTTAGTTTATATTTATGTTTAATTAGTTATTTGTTTACTTTGGTTTAATGGTTCAATATGCTCGTTGTGTTATATTGCGTGGAGTTATTTGGATGAAAGCATGTTAAATTTAAGTACCCTTGAGCATGAATGTTGAATAGATTCGGTTAATTTATTGCACAAATCATATCATCACAAGTGACATAAGTAAGGGACCATTCCGAACCCAACGGTTTGAGGTCTTCCCTTGCGAGGGGTGAGTGCGGCCTTAAATCTTTGTCCCGGTTCACACCGGGTGGCGACTCCATGTTATTTCGTACTTCCCAACTAGGCCGCGAGCCTAGAACAGCGTCGCCCAGGTTCTGTTGTCTACAACTTCCTTAGCGTCAAAAATTTATTTTGTAGCTAAAAACTTTTACCTTTTGCCTAAAAGTCATACCTTTTACGTCGATATTAGTTTTGACGCTAAAGGATTCTGACAACCCCACTGACAATCTCATTACCTTCAGTGTCGAAAATATATTTCGACGTAGAAAGCTTAACATTTAGCGTCAAAATTTCAATCTTCGACGCTAAAGGGTTTTTAAAATCCCAAAACCACCGATATTTCTTTCTCCTATACTCTTTCTCTTCTCTGCAATTTTTACTCACAATTTTCCAACAAATCATCAACAAAACTCCAATTTTTCATAAGGTAATTTTTATTCCATCTTTATTAAATCATAACTCTTTATTTTTCCTTATATTTGAATCACTCTCACTTAATTAATTTAAGTTTAATCTCTCTCAAAATTAGGGTTTTAATTTTTTGTAACTATCTTTATTATATACATTGTGTTAGTTCGTTAATTTGTTATTAGTTATTTATGATGCATATATGTGAGTAAGATTAGTTTGTTTTTATCATTAATTAATTAATTATGTGTATGCTTAAATAATTAATTAATTAATTGGTGATGTTGATGAGTTTAATATAATGTTTAATAATTATAATTTTATAATTTTATTATATACAAATAAAGATATAATTTTTTATAATATCTAATAATTATAAAAATAAATATAATGTCTAATAATTATATTTTTATATCTTTATTTTTATAAATTAGGGTTCTTTACTCTTAAGTATAAGAGTGTCGAAGTAATAAAATAACTCGGTAAGTCCTTGGTCGATCTATAGGGAATATATTTAGTAAAATAGAATAATAATTTGAATAAAAAAAGTAAATTGTTTGAAGTGATTGAAAATTTTAAATTAGATTGCAATAATAAAATAAATGTTGGGGCTAGGGGATCCACTTTTAATATTTCAAGTTTAGAGAAATCTTACTTTTTATAATATATAAATTGTCATTATTACCCAGTTAATTTATTTCAGGAATTAATTATGCCAAAAAAATAAAATTAGGCATAAAGACGGTGATAATTTTTGTCTATAACAAGTCCAGTCAATCAATTATGCCAAATAAATAAAACAAACCATATAGGCGGTAACAAAGTTTGTGAATAATTAATCCAGATTTTAATTAAATATTAATCATTATATTATAATTTATATATTATAATATAAAAAAGATTTATATATATATATTTATATTAAAAACATCACCCTTTATCCCAGCAATATGAAATTAGCCATTCATGATTTGAATAAAAACACTCATAATTTTATTACTGAAAGAAAATGAAATTACAAGAAAGTTTTAGAAAATAAAACATACAAGAGCTGAAACCCTTCACAAAATTTCAGAGAGAAACATATGAAGGATGCTGAATAAAATGAGGTGATGATCACCTCTATTTATAGTAAGAGGTGCTAATCACCTCCTGTTGGGGCAGATTTGGAGCCCTTATGATCGGATCGGCACCCCGTGCAGGGGAAATGGGTCTAACCCATCGATATCTATCATGTGTGTATTTTAAAATATTTTATGTAAAACTACATTTGGTTTCGAGTCCGTAGGACAAAACATGGACCAAAACGGAGTCCGAAAACTCCGAGACGGAGAAAATAAAGTTTCAATGTTCTTCAGCTCTACGCGTCGCGATACGGGAGCTTGGGCGTCGCGATGCCCCCAAGTACGAGAGTTGAACATCTCGGCATCGCGATACAGAATGGTGGGATTCACGACGCTCATATCACAGGTCTGATGCTCGGTGTCGTGACACTGAGGGGTCAGAGTCATGACGCTACTGATGAGCAGAAAATATATCAATATTTACTGCCCCTTTAACTTAATATTTTGTGAGTTTTCTCGAGTTTTATGAACGTTTTGATGTGTTTTTGTTTATTTTTTTATTTTAGAGATAAAATAAAATCTAGACTCAATGGAATTAACAGGACGAAATGTGGAACAAAGAAGGGCAAAAACTGGACTTGACATATGAATTTTGTAGGTTGGAAACATGAAATGGCGTTCTAACGAATTACAATTTCGGAAATTTCAACTTTACGCAATTTTCGTATTTTGGCCATAACGTTTTACTCCGATATCGGATTGAGGTGATTCAAGTTTCAGATGAAAGAAGACTCAAAGATCTACAACTTTGATATTCTCAGTTTGCAAGACCGAAATTGATGGAAAAACCAAAGTGTGTTATGTGTAATTATTAAAGTCATTATCAAAAATAAGAAAAAAAATGGAAAATGACAATTTACAATTGTCAAACTTCCACCAAACATGAGGATTTGGTGGAGGATTTTGTAGAGGATTTAGTGGCATGTTTGGTGAAGAAATTGGTGGAGGCAAAATTTTGCCTATAAATAGAGCTTGATTTCATTTGTAAATTTCATACATTCCTTAGCTTTCTTAATAAGGAACTGAGGATTGTATCTTGTTTGTATATATTTATAGTAATGTATTTTTATTTTTAGTAGCAATAATAGCTTGTTTGTTTTATCTTTCTTTTATATTTTGTTGTTAATTTCTGTTGGGGAATGGTGAAACTTTTATTATGATAATTTAGATTAATCTCTCTTATTTTATAATATATAAATTATCTTAAACCTGACTTACTTGGATATCGTCTGTCTGGTCGGTTGGACTTAATTAAATTATTCTTAATCCTGACTTAATTGGATACCGCCTAAATGGTCGGTTGGACTTTATTAAATTTGACTTAATTGGATGCCGCCTATATAGTCTGTTGGTAATTCATGCAAATTTATATATTATAATAAGAGAGATTTCTAGATTTGAAATATTAAAGGTGGATCCTCAAACCCCAGCATTTTATTTTTAATCTAGGGAAGTGATGAAACACAATATTAACAAGTTTAATAATTGATTTTCTTTATATATGTGTGATGATTTGGCCTATTTATTGAATCTTAAGCTTAATGTTTCTTGTTACCTGAACACCAATAAGATTGATGTGGTAAACTTAAAATGAACTTGACGAATGGATTTTTGGTTTCAGTTTTAGATTCAATAGCTCACGATCTAACCTTAGAGATTTCCTTCCATGATAGACATGTACCTGTCGGACGTGAGTAGCCATAATTGGAACTTGATTTTAATGAATTTGGAGTTTCGTAATTAACATAGACATATAGTTAATTGGGTTACTTTGGGTGTTTACATCTGACCATCGACAGAGGCTTTTGCATATATTCGTGTTCCAGGTTAACAACTAATTTATTATACATGTATAGAAGAATCAATTCATCATTAAGTTCGCAAGGGTGTCTTAAACCTAGTGCCCTAAAGTCAACTGGTTTGGGAGTCACTAGCCTAAAGCTCGTTACATGGATGTATGATATTGTATATAAATTAAAAAAAAATCAGAAAAATCAGAAAAATATTCCATTGCTAAAAAAAGTGTGAATTCTGATATAATTTTCGGACAAAAAAATTACTCTCTTTTCAACTACACTTATGAATATTGTGGGCACAATGACTTGATTAATACCTTGTTAGCTGTGTGTATAAAGAATGGTAAAAATAATCGGAGAATTTACGTATTTAGTAATTTAGAATGAAAGAAAACAACTATTAACTTGGATAAGAAGTTTCATCTGTTTAGTCACTAACTTGTTTATTCTATTTTCTCTTGTCTTTTTATTTTTGTGTGCATTAGTTTTATATTGACGTTTGTAAGTATCGTTGCTGTAAGCCCTAACGAGACTACAACTCGTCCATTAGGGATACCTAGGGGTTTGAAGGCTTGTTGCATACGCTAAATGCAACTGTGATCCCTACGAAAGTGGCTTAGTTTAATTTTATTTTAAAGATGTTTATGTTATTTTATCTTGTTGTTTTGCTCGAGGACTAGCAAAATGTTAGGTTTGGGGGTGTGATGAGTGGTAAATAGATCATTATTTCCCACTCCTTTAACTGAATATTTTGTATAGTTTCTTGAGTTTTGTGAATATTTTGATGTGTTTTGTGGTATTTTGTAGATAAATAAAATAACAGGACTCTCTGGAGGCAATTCGGAGCCAAAACAATGGAAAACGGACAAAAATGGCAAAAATGTAAAATGTAGCGTTTTGCTAAAATACGCCGTCTCCTAACGTGCGCTGGGACACGTGTCACCATCACATGCGGTCGACAGAACACGTCATGCATGATGTCAGCATCGCGACACACACACTCTTACGTGTCGCGACGCCGAGTAAACAATTGTGTTAATCATTCAACCAACACCACGTGTCGCCATCCCGGGAGCCGTCTGCCACGTGTTGCAAACCAAAGGCGCGTTGCGACGCGTGAAGATAAAAATTATCTATAAATAGAAGCTGAAATTTCATTTGTAATTCATACTTTCTTCAAAGGAATTCCTTAAGAATGCTAAGAAGATTGTATCTTGCCTGTTTATTTATAGCTTTCAGTATTTAATTTTTGCATTAGTACTTTCTTTTATTTACTTTTCAGTCTTTACTTTCAGCATTTAATTTCATTTGCTTTTACACAATAGTACTTTCATTTCTTTACTTTTCAGTTTTTACTTTTCAGTAATGAGGAGGTAACTCCCCCTTGCTGGGGTGAAAGGTAAAGTTTTTATTACTAATATTTAGATTAATATCCCTTAATTATAATATATAAACTATTTAAAACCTGACTTAATGAGGATACCGCCTTTATGGTCGGTTGGACTTAATGAAATTGGTTTTAACCTGACTAAACTGGATACCGCCTGTTTGGTCGGTTGGAATTAATTATAAATTTGACTTAATCAGGATACCGCCTATATGGTCGGTTGGTAATATCACGCAAAGTTAATATATTATATTAAAAGAGATATCTAAAATAGAAGTAATAAAAGTGAATCATCTAACCCCCAGTATTTTCTTTTATTGTACTTTTCCCTTTTTAATTTTCAGCATTTACCTTCCAACATTTAATTTATGCCATTTACTTTATTTAAGTTTTTACTAGCCTTAGATATGTGTGGTAACTAAACATGTTATCTGGGTTGTGATGAATTCCAATATCACTGGTTTATAAGGGGTTATTTTACGATTTGAGAAATATAAAGTTTTATTTATTGAGCCTTAGTCTTAATGCTTCTTGTTAATTAGCCATTAATAAGATTGATCTGGTAAACTTAAAATGAACTTGGAAATGGATTTTAGGTTTAAGACCTTAGACTCAATAGCCCACGATCTTCCTTGAGGATAGATAACCCTTTAATAGATTTCCTTACAGGATAGGAATATACTTGTCAGACGGGGGTAGCCATAATTGGAACTTAATCTTAATGAATTCAGGTAACTTGGTTGACATTGGAATATGATTAATTGGGTTATACTGTGTATTTGTATTTGACCATTGGAATAGGATTTTGCATATTTTCGTGTTTCAGGTTAATAAACTGATATATTACACAAACGTAAGATAACCACTTCATCTTTAAAAGATATTGGAAAGATTCACAACCCTAGATAATTTAATAATATTGAATTTTCCTCAATCTACTTTCGCGCTATTTTATTTTCTTGTTTTAAGTTTAAAGTTATCATCCAATCAAACAACCAATCTATTAGATACTTGTATTAATTTGGCTTCATAAATTAATAGCTTAGGTATTAAGTCATCGTGGGATCGATACTTTTTATACTACTTGAACGATACTTGCGCTTGCGTTATACGCGTGTGATTACGTCGGTCAATAACGTGTGTGATTTCACTGATCAAGTTTTTGGCGTCGTTGCCGGGGAGCTTATTTTTCATGCGTTATTAATTTTGAAGCTATATATTTTACTTGTCTTTGATTTTCTTTATTTTTTATCATTTCACTTTTTTTATTTTTTTTATTTTCAGGTGGTTGAAAATGGATCCTTATTGGGCGATGAATGCATTAAGAGGTGAAGATACACCCTATATCAGGGAGACAAGGTCCGATTTTTTGAGGCCTGTTGTCCAGCCCAACAACTATCAGTGGATGTCAAAGAGAAATAACACAACATTTACTCAACCATTTCATAATAGAGTAATAAGATGTGAGGTATGTGATGGTAACCATCTCAGCGATCATTGCACGTTCAACTACAATTTAGGGTGGCAGAATTATCAAAGCCCTTCATACACAGAACCATCATATTTCACTGAATCTCATTATCCATTTTATCCATCATCAACCTACGATCATCAAGAACCAGAACCATCAGTGGTAGAACAATTGATAGACATGCTCAAGAAATATGATGAACAATTTACTAACATGTTCGAAAAATCATTCGAGATGTCCATGAAACGGGAAGCCGAACTTAATGCAAAATTCCAGAGTCAAGCAGAAATCATACAAAGAATGACAAATCAAGTAAGATAATTAATTGAAAACCAGAGCTACATATCTCACGGAGCATTTTCAGATGACACTGAAGCAGCCTTCGAGTTTCATGATAACACCTTAACATGGGAGGAGGTTGAGATAGAGGTATCAGTTCAGGAACCCGAACCAGTAGAATCTCAATTTGATCTGGATAATTGTCTGGTCACTGATTTCATCTGTGAGGAGAAACAAGCAGAAAAGCTAACTGTACCAACCACAGAGGATGAAGGCCTACAGATAGACATATTTTTACATCCTTAGATTGACACTGTGGAGCATGCATTACGCAGATGTCAGATGAAGAACTGAATGCAGAAATGCTAAAATACATCTGTGAAGAAATGATGGAACAAGATGCAGGGCAAATACAAGAACAAATGTGGGAGCATAATCAGAATCTCATGACATCAAATGTGACATCACAACATTAGAGAGTACACATTGAAGACACCGCCCAGAAGCTTGACAAAATGGCATAATCATTCAAAGTCAAGCACCATACAAGACCTCATGATATTTCCTTTCCTTTCAGGAACCACTGGTGCGACAAAATTTAAGAAGGTGGCACGAGCACTGAATCAGATAAAATTCTTTTGGCCACCTCATTCTTGGAAAAGACGCTGGAAAAGCAACGCACATGGCATTGCCTTTCCATGACGTCCAAAAACACACTGAAGCCTCCTTAAAGGATGATCTTCAGTCACCTCTGGCTGAAGATGATAAATTTAGCGCTAGTAGGGAGGCAACCCATGCAATTGTTTTTATTTAAATTTGTATTTTCGTATTTTTTGTATACATGTTGTAGATTTTTATTTTGTGTGTTATTTTTGTAGGAAAAAGCATAGTCGGAGAATTTAGAGCAAACCAATCTATAAGTGAAAATAGAGGCCATCAAAGAATGATGTGTAACCAATCTATTTTGTAGCTGTGATAAAAGCTGGCAATGGGTCTACAATGTGCTGATATATCTGGCTATGGAACCCACAACGTGTCTTGGATCCAACTTTCGGCGTTGCACGTAATAGTTAGTAACAACCATGTTTTATGCTGTCTACTTATTTGGCTTTTCATTTGTAGTGTTATGTACCGGTGGAATAAAGTCTTTTGGGCTGGGTTTTCCAATATGGTTTTTAAGGGCCAATATTTGTGGGCTTTTGGTATTGAATTTTGACGTGAAAAGCCAATTTTACCCTCGGGTCCAAATTTGGCACGTACAGACATATAGTTAATTGGTTACTTTGGGTGTTTGCATCTGATCATCGACAGAGGCTTTTGCATTAAATACTTATATACATTTCTTTGAATCAAAACACAAACCAATTTAGAATCCCACTATGAAATGTCTCATGAACAATTCTAGTTCACCTAAAGGTGGTCAAGTGATTTTAAAATGGTTGCCATAGCTCTAAGCTTTAATTTAGAGTTCCAAACTCTTATTAATTGTTTCATGTCCAACACGAATATCTTTGACATAATTAACAAGCATATTATGTTTATACTTCGAAAGCATCCTAACATAATCTATTAGCCTTATTTCAACTTCAAGCTATGTAATCATGCATCCAATACATAATTCATCACTATATGTCTCACTAATGAAAAACTCACCAATGAAGAACATAGCTTAAGAGAAGTTCAAACATACCTAGTAAGCTTGATGCAAAGATCCAATTCACTTCTCCTTGTTGAAATGGTTGAAGAACTTCCAAGGATTAGCAAGCTTGACTCCAAGATCCAATCTTGATTCCAATGCAAGCAACCTTCACTCTAAGATCTAATATTGATTCCTCGTTGTTGAAATACTGTAGAGATCTTTCAAAGCTTCTCTAAACACTTCTATTCTCTAGGCTAATTTCTCAAAGAATTGCTTGTTTTAGCTTTCTTAAGCTTGATTAAAACCATTACTCAAGTTTGCTAGTTATAACAAAACTTAGGCAATTTTGTGAAGTAAAGCTTGATGATTCCCAAATTAGTAGTGGAGTACTTGTTTCAAAATTTTTATTTATGTTTCCAAGTTATTGATTGGTAGCTATATGACTTTTATGATTTTCATTAAAGTTTATTGAATTACTGATTTCATATGATTTGAGATAAGTTTTAGATTATTATGAGATATATGATTTAAACATAAGCAGTTTTGATAAATTTGATATCATATATGTTTCGAGGATGAGATTTGATTTTTGACAGTCATGATTTACAATCTATTTTCTTTAGGATTTGTCAGACATTGTAATTGACGAATCCCAGAAAATTTGCACATGTAGTTCTCAGCTCAAGATCATAGGACGGTGATATGTAATGCCACTGGATCCCTACCTGCCTCAGATGGGACATTCCTGAGTGTAACGGCTCGGTACTCTTATGGCTCTTTTGGCTAACGTTCTCCCAAGATACTTGGTTTCTTCTTGATCAAAATAACACTTCTTGAATCAAGATCTACAAACTTGAAAATGGTGGAAATTCTCTTTTATTTTTGGTTATCCTTAAACTATCTAATAATGTATAAGGACATATGAAAAATCGAATGAATTAAATGAGAATCTAATGAGGTCTATTTATAGACATGTAGGCTGGGCCCGAGCCAGGCCTCTCATTCTAAATACCAGGTGAGTCGAACCGAGCCCATGTTTTTTTACCATGCATAGTTGGTCCATTCCTCTCATATCTTTTTCATATTTTTCGTATTGGTTGACAGACCCACAAAGTGGTTCTTTACTCCCAAGTGTAAGAGTGTCGAAGTAATAACATAACCCTGTAAGTCCGAGGTCGATCCACAGAGAATAAATTTAGTAAAATAAAATAATAATCCGAGTAAAAATAATAAGGCTGGATTGATTGAAGTGATGAACAATTTTTAAATTGAGATACAACAATAAATTAAATACTAAGGTTAATGGATTCACTTTTAATATTTCAAATATAGAGAAATTTTACTTTTTCTAATATATAAATTATCATTATTACACAGTTAATTTATTTCAGGAATTAATTATGTCAAAACATATAAAATCAACCATATAGGTGATGACAACATTTGTCTATAATAAGTCCAAATAGGTACTCAATTATGTCAAATTATATAAAATCATTGATAAAGGTGGTAACAAAATTTGTCAATAATTAGTCCATATTTAAATTACTCTCTCATATAATATGGGGTAAAGTATTAGTTATGCCAATCAAGATGGGATTGTCTACAACGAATCAAGACAACTATAAATACAGGAGAAGATTAAATATTAGTTTTCAAATTATAATTTATATATTATAACTTAAATAAGATTAATCTATATTCTCATATTAAGAATTTAACCCTTCACTCCAGTAGAATGCAATTACCTACTCATAATTTGAATAAAAAAGATGCATAATTTTATTAATAGAAGAAAAAGAAATTACAACAAAACTTGAAAAATTAAAACATACAAGAGTTGAAATTCTATAAATTTTCAGAGAGAAAATTATAGAGCATGCTGAGTTTCTAAGGTGTTGAACACCTCTATTTATAGTAGAGAGCTCAACACCATCCTTGCAATTTGTAAATTGTAAATTGCATGTTTAGTGGGAATTGACATTCCTTCGAAAGGTGGGTTGTCAATTCCCACCTTTTCTTTGTTTTTTTTTTTTTTGTTTAAGTTTTTTTAATAATTAAAATTATATGCAATACACTTTGAATTTTTCATCAATTTTGATCTTGAAAACTTCAGAACTAGAAAAATTTTTAGAGAGCAAAGTTGTAGATATTTGAGTCTTCTTTCATCTGGAACTGGAATTGCTTTAATCCGATATTGGAGTAACAGGTTATGGCCAAAATAAGAAAATTGCACAGAGTTGGAATTTCTAAAATTGTAAATTGTTAGAACGGCCTTTTAAACTGCCCTCCAAAATCCAAATGTCACATCCATTTTTCTAGTTATGCATCCAAATAATTATTTTACCTACATAATAAATAAAAATCACAATAAAATATATAAAACATAAATTTAATTATTATTTCACAAATGTGCTAAATTAAGGGGATTAATGATACTATAAGTATAAAATGATTCATATATTAATATAAAATCCTAACTCACATGCTGGTCTCAGGATCGCTCTGCAACTACAGAATCAGCTTGTGAAGCAGTTTGGCGTAGGAGAATTCTCAAGGACTTGCTTGCAGTTCAATCAAGAAGAATCCATGACGATTTATTGTGACAACATGTTAGCAATTGCAACGGCAAAAAAAATCCAGTTTATCATACCAAGTCTAAGCACATTGAATTGCGATATCACTTTATCATTGAAAAGTTTGAGAGATTCCAGAATCAAATGAAGATTATTAATTAAGAGGGTGTGTTGAAAAATAATTAGTAACTTAAGATACTGAGCAGAAGCTGCAAAAAAAAAAAAAAAAAAAAAAATCCAAAAAATTAACAAACCAGATATACCAAATTCTGCAACAAGTTATATCCTTGATTATATAAGTGACTGTTATTGAGTATATTTGCATCAAATACTTTTATTGAGTTGCTACAACATACATATAAAAGAAATGTAACATTACATATGACATAATGCATCTACGTACGGTAAAATCTTGTGGGAACAAGATTGTCCATAATAAAATAGTAGCATGAGGTCATCCATGTTTCACCAAGATAAAACCATTTGCGCCGCCAATAAGGATTCACCCATAGAACTCCAACGATCCCTAAAATCACAATTACATAAGATATCGTAAAACTGATATAGAAACCGTCCATGTCAATTAAACTATCAGCTTCTCCATTGCTAGTTGAAGCTTCTGGTATGATTGCTTGTGATGATCCATTTTCGTTGCAACTTTTAGGTAACGGTGGTCCGCAAAGCCAAGGATTTCCCTCATAGCTATTCTCATTGAAGGTTGCAAATTGCGCAGTCCATTCGGGAATCTTACCTGATAAGTTGTTGTGTGCTACACTGAAAACAGCCAATGCATTTAGCTCCACAAGTTCAGAAGGGATTGTCCCATTCAAGTTGTTGTAGGAAAGATCTATGCTTTCAACTTGCTTCAAGTTCGAAAATGTCGCTGGGATTGCTTCTGTCAAATTATTGTGGGACAAATTCAACGTACGGATTCTAGTCAGTTCACCAATTTGAGGAGGAATCTCACCTGTTAGTTTATTGCTAGAAAAATCAATCCCATACATGCCATCGAGAGGTTTTCCTTTGTAAAAATAACGTATTTCCTTTGTTGTGAACGCTATAGTTTCCTCTTTTCCCATTGAAGACCCAATGTAAGGCACAACTAAAGATGGATCAAATGGAGGACTAGAAGTTGGAGCCGGAGTTGGAGCTGAAGTTGGAGTCAAAGCATCATAATAGCCTTCATGAAGTGAAGTTTTATCTAACAATGAGGAATTTGACCAGAAAGACTGTTATAAGAAATATCTATCAACCGCAGTCGTTTCAACTGACACAATTGAACTGGCACTTCACCTTCAAGATTATTATTACCCAAGATAAGGTAGCTCAATTTAGTAAGCTTGTAAATCCAATATGCAATGCTACCATTCAAGCGGTTATAGCTAAGATCTAATGTAACCAGAGAGGAGCTATTACGGAATGTATCATCTTTGAGTGGTCCTTGTAACATGTTCTTGGACATGTGAATTTGCTGGATAGAGGAAAGGCTTAAACATGATGGAAAACTCCCAGATATATTGTTCATAGAAAGGTCCAAAATTTTAAGCAAATTAAGTTGACAAAACTCTTTTGGTATTGGACCTTCAAGATGATTGTTTGCCATTGTAATATCTTCTAGTAATGAAAGATTACCCAACCATAATGGAATCTTACCTGAGATATTGTTATCACTAAGATACAATCCTCCTAGAAAGATATTGTTAGACAAGCTTTCTGGAATCTTTCCGATGAAGTGATTGCCATCCAATTGTAACCTAATCAAGTTTGTCAAATTAAAATTTTTAGAGAACAAATGACCTTGCAAACTGTTATTTGACAACACAAGATATTTCAAGTTGTAGCAACCCATGGTCAAGTACTCGGGGATTTCACCACTCAATTGATTGTTAGACAAATCCAGACTGAACAATGAGTTCATATCACCAAAGGAAGAGGGAATGTTATTGTTAAAAGCATTCATTGAAAGGTTTAAAGATTTTAAACTTGGCAAATATGCTCCAATTTCAGCTGGAATGTTGCCTTGGAAGTTATTTTGGGAGATATCTAAGTGGCTTAATTGCATGTGAGAATGAATTTTCATATGAAGGGATCCTTGAAGAGAATTATTTAGTAGAATGAGTCTCTCTAGCATTGTGTTGTTTTCTAACAACCAATTTGGAAATTCTCCCCTCAAGTTAATGTGAGAAAGTTCAACTTCTTGCAACTCATGTTGATGGTATAGGAACTTAGGAAATGAACCACCATTACCAAAACCAGACAATTCAATGGTATTTAATTGAAATTTTGGAGTGGAAGAATGTGATGACTCGGTTTCTGCATATATTTCATTACTTCCACCTCTGAAAATCCTGAGTTTTGAATGATTGAAAAATGGTTCAAATGAAATTGGGATTTGAAACTGATTATTTGAAAGTGTGAGCTCTTCAATGGATGTAAGATGTATGAGGGGAGATGAGAATATATTTCCGGTAAGTTGATTGGAAGAGACATCTAATACTCGAAGGGAAGTCATATTTGCCAAGCACCAAGGCAAAGGGCCTCTTAAATCACTTCCGCTAATATCTAACTCTTTAAGATGCACCAACTCATCACACATGCCTGAAAATAAAATTAAAGAATCATGTTTTTAAAACTAAAATTAACCGAATTAAAATCATAAAAATACTCAAATAAAAAAACCATAATTAATTACCTTGATGATCACTTAGAACACCATTGAGTTTACAACCGGACATCGACAAACTTCCCAGAGAAGTGAAAGCTGCAATGCTTCGTAGAAGGCTTATATGATAAGAGGATTGGTCCAATGTCAATTCTTCCAAGTTGGTAAACTTTTGTAACTCTAATAAAAAAGAAAAAAGAAAAAAGAAGAAAGAAGCAACAAATTTAGCAATACACACACACTAATGTATTTATTTTTAACTATTTACTACGGTGGCGTTTGATATAAAATTTGATAAACTTATAAGTTAGCGTATACTCGTACTGCAATACTTATAAGCTAATTTGTACTTTCAATAAATACTCTCTGGTCTCTGCCATGTAAATGTAACTTACCTTGAGTACTCACAGTTCCCGTAAAATTATTAAATCCGAGGTGAAGCGTATTGAGGGATGGGAATGATCCCATTGATTGTAACAGCTTTCTTCCATCTGTAATTGCAACTCCATCTAGATAAAGGCTATTCAACTTCCTCAAACCTCTGTAATCTGTTTAAAATATAGGATCAGATTTAAATTTAGAATCACTAACACCTAGTTTGGTAATGTTGTTATTGAAAAATGATAGGCAAATAAAATGAGGATAAAAATAACATCGAAATTATATTATTTTGATTTCTTTCTTTCTTTCCTTCTTTTTTTTTTTTTGAAACACAATCAAAAAAATATAATTTTGATTGTGTTTTTATCCATGTTTAATCTCTATTTTGTCTCCACTCTTATTAATACCTTTAGGAATCATAAAATTGTCGATTTCATTGTAGCTCATGTCCAACGTTTCTAAGTTGCTCAAGATATCCAATTCTGTAAACATAATTAATAAATAACTTAAACAAAACTAAACATGAGAAATTTTGTTGAAACCAAATGGCATTGATTCATTGATAGGTGAAAATTATATCAAATACCTTGAACAACAAACGTTCCTGTGAATTCATTTTCTCTTAGATTAAAAAATGTCAATGAAGAAAGTCCAGTTAGAGAAGATAACAGGCTATGGTTGAGTTTGTTACCACTTAAATCCAAATAAACCAACTTACTCAAACCTGCAAAAAATAAAAATTGATGAGATCTCAAATCAAGTAGCTAAACACATTGAGTTGTGGTGCTTATGATAGATGCACTATCTATTTTACCCATCGTTCTTCAGAATGTTTCAAGTATAATGGTTTTTTTTTTTTTTTTTTTTTTTTTTTTTCATTATCTATAAATGAATGAATGAAATTGTGTTTATTTAAATAAACAAAAAGCAAAAAAAAAAAAAAAAAAAAAAAATTAATAAAGCTAAACACAATTTCTCACTTTTACTTGGTAGAAAAAGAAATTAATTATTAAACAATGCCAAATAGACATTTCTTATAAATATTTTATAATCATTGAAAACCCACAACCAAATCATCATTTTAGGCCTTTTGTATAAATATAATAGATTTTTTTTTCCAATATCAGTACATACCTTTAGGAACCACAAGATTTTCAATTTCATTTTTACTTATGTCCAATACCTCTAAGTTGCTGAAGAAATCAAAATCTGCTAAGACAAAAAAACACAATTAATTAATTAATTAACAACTTACCCAAAAATAAATGAGAAGTACAGGCCTATTCATGCTGGCAGGGCGGCCCACTACGACCCACTAACAGCCCGCTAGGTACAGATGGAAGGCCCAATATGCCTGCATGGGCCGCTCGCAATGCCCAAGCCGGGTTGTGGATTTTTCTTTTTCCAAATTTCAATTAATTTTTTTTTTTTTTTTTTTTGAGTGTTGAACTAAGGATCACTTTTATTGTTTTTGTTAATTGCGACTATTGGACTAAGGATCACTTCAACTTGTAATGAGTGTATACAGTATACTACCACTAAACTAAATGTATTTTTTTTGTTTTTAAAATATATAGATAAATTTGAATATGTTGTTAAACTTTAGAATAATCAAATTATTTTGACATACAAATCATAAAAAAAATAAAAATTAGCCATAAAATTTAGAATATTAGTTTTTATTGTTCCAAAGTGTTTGTCAGAATTTAGTTAAGTATTGAACTAAGGATCACTTTCTTCAGAATGTTTTTATTTATTCTATAAATCATTAATAGAAAAACTATGTTAAATTGAAGTATATTAAAAAATATGATAGGATTTAAAATTGAATGGATAGTTAAAAAAAAAAAAACATATAACAAACAATTTACTACTAAATTATAATACAATTCAATTAATATAATTTAAATTTTTATATAACATTAATTAATAATACAAATTCAATTCAATTGAGATGGAACAAAGCATCATTATATTTAATGTTATCAATTCAATTTCATTTATATAAAGAGTATGTATGTGCAGTGGAGTAATTCAATTAAATTTAAGTTATAAATTTAAAACGTCCTTTTTCACACGCCATGTTTTCCATATCTCAAATCGTGTCATGCTTTCATATCTCGCAAACCTAAAATTTAGGGGTTCGCTTGCCTTGACGAAACATGTCATACCATGTTGAGCCTATACGAACACTTGCCGGCCCCGCGAATCTGATAAATGACCCGACCCATTAGCCATCTCTACACTTGACTAATCGCATTAGACACGACCTTCTTCACAAAATATAGCTAGCAGAAAAAATGAGAAGCGGGCTAATACTTACCTCGAACATCAAAACTTCCTTTTAGTCCATTCTCAGATAAATATAAAGATCTTAATGAAGAAAGAACCGATAGAGAAGATAAGATGCTATGGTTGATTTTGTTGCCACTTAAACTGAGAAATTTCAACTTGCTCAAACCTGCACAAATACAAATCAATGGCAAAGAATCTGATTTGTAAAACAAGTGTAGATTTTTCAGTATTTTTACCTTTTGGGGCCACAAATTTACTAATCTTGTTCCAGCTCATGTCCACCTTCTCTAAATTGCTCAAAGAATCTAATTCTGAAAAAAGTTCAAATTGAGTTTAATATTATAAAGCTTTTTCTTAATTTTTATTTGAGACATGTTCAAGTTTAATCATATTCTTATTTTCTTAAAACTGTTTTCAAGATTGATAAATTAAAAGGCTCATAAGTTTCTGGAAAAAAGAAAAAATAGCTTACCTCTAATACCAATACTTCCTTTCAATCTATTAAAACTCACATCTAAATTTGTTAACGATGAAAGATCAGCTAGAGATGAAAAGATGCTATTGTTGAAGGCGTTAAAGCCTAAATTAAGTAACTTCAAGTTGCTCAACCTTGATAGCCTCTCTAGACCTGCAAAAAGTTAAAAAAAAAAATGAATATAAAAATTAAAATCCATTAGGAAATGTTTAAAAGCATATTAAAGTATCTTTTTAATATCAAAATTATTTGAAATTTATTGATAATAAGTTTAAAATCGCTAATTTATAAGTAGCTGACTCTTTACTATGCGAGGGAGAAATTATAACAAAGACCTTCATTCTCAACACAGCCGGCTATATTGTTGTAACTTAAATCAAGTGACTTAAGTTGTTGAAAGGGAGTAAACAAAGAAGCATTGAGATACCAATACCCTTCTGATTTCCAAATATTCCTACTAAAATGAAGATCTATTGCTAACACTCTGTCTGTGGTGGCATTGCACATAACCCCTACCCATTGACAACAATCTCTCTTTACCCATTCTTGAAGAATGAAAGGATGATTGAAGAAATCTTTAAGTTTGATGAGAGCAGATCTTTCATTCTCCAAACATCCCTCAGCCTCACTCCAAAACCCTAATTCTAATATTATTAATAACAAAACTAATATCTTCCCCATTTTCATTTTTGAACCACCCATTCTCTTAATTAATCAAATACACACACTCTCTTTCTCAAATGAAACTAACAAGAGGAGGGATATGCTTTTTATAGGCAAATTTATATATCGGCTCTAAGTTAGGTGAGTCCTTAAAATAAGATTATTATATTTAGGTATTCAACATAAAAGACTAGACTATTAGATGGAATGACATATTCTGCTAGTTAAATATATGAGATGGATTGCAATTGGTTCTTTTTCTTTTTTCCACAAAAACCAAAATCAATCGTGGAAAAAAGAAGAGAGGCTTTTGCTTTTGCTTTTTCTTTTTCTCTAAGATTCCTGATCACAAGAAGTGGTTAACGGGTAAGTGTACACTTTCCACATTTGTTTTATTGGGTGACCTTCGAGTCAACGTCAATCCAGAAATTATTCTTGTGGTTAAATTTTCTTCTCCATAAATTGCCAGTCATAAATTCAAAGATTTCCCCAAAAACATTGAGTATTCTTGGGGATAATAAACCATTTAACCATTCAATGATATGAGCACATTTCTTCCAATCAAAAATATGATGTCTCGTTGCATAGTGTGGATTAAGGATGACAAACAAATAATTAAAAGATCAAATTTATAAATAATCTTAAACCAATTAAATTAAAATATGATGAATTTGTATTCGATTTATTTAATAAAAAAATCATAATATCAAGATATCTATTCAATTTGTTTACTACAAGAAAAATGATCTTTAGAGTCCAAAAATCGCCAAGTAAATCGTCGCTAAATATATAATTTAGCGTCGATAGGAAAGGCGACGCTAAAATTACATCATTTAGTGTCGTCAACGTACTTTCGACACAAAAAATTTAAAATTTTTAGCGTCGACTACTAAAGACAATGCTAAATATGATAGATCGTCAAAAATTAGCGTCGAACTTAGTTAGCGACGATGTGTGTTCATAATTTAATGTTGTCTATTGAGTTGGTGACGCTAAATGTATTACAAATACTGCAAATAATAATAATAAAAAATTATAAATAATAATATTCAGAGTACTATTATAATAGTAATAATAATACTAATAATACTAATAATACGCACACACCCATATATATATATATATATATATATATATATATTATATATATATATATATATTTCTTTAGATCTTAGAACAATAAACAACTCATAACTTAGTAGTAACTGTGCTACACCTAGAAATCTTGCAGTTAAGAATTTAAGTCACACCAATCACATGAATTTGTAAAATTATAAATATTGGAAATAAAGGAAATTTCTATCCTTTTCATTTTACTTATTTTTTCATATAGGTATCTACATCAAATTGATTCCATACAATTATAATGTTTATGAATCTTGATTGTTTCTATATTGATAATGGGGGTGAGAAAAATCGATTTCGGTTCCGGTTTCGCATGGAACTGGAACCTTCGCAGAAAAAATCAGTTCCTAACTAAGTAGAACAAAAATCTATCAAATTAAATAGAGTATCCTATTAATTGATTTCAGTTCGGTTCGGCGTGGAACCGAAACCTACCTAATTAAATAGGGTACCCTATTAATCAGTTCCAATTCGGTTCCACGTGGAACCGGAACCTACCTACCCAATTAAATATGATACCTTATTAATCGGTTCTAATTCGATTCCAATCCGATTCTGATTTACCCTATCTATTTTTTATTGTCAAACTTTGAAAATACAATTATTTCTCACACTTAAATATTACATAATATTCTTGGCAACTGTCCATATATAAATAAAATAATAAATAAAACTGCATATTGCATAATATTTTTGACTCAATAAATAATATTCATGTAGGAAGTGTCTGAGTTTTAATTAAGTAATGAAATCGGGTTTTAATTGGGTTATGAAATTGAGTTTATATTGGGTTTTAATTTAGGTTATGAAATTGAGTTTTAAAACTGATTATGAAATTGGGTTTAAATTGAGTTTTAATTTGGGTTATGAAATTGGATTTAAATTAGTTTTAAAACTAGTTTTGAAATTGAGTTTAAATTTTGTTTAATGTATTGGTTTCGTATAAAGAATAATATGAAGTTTGAAGAATTTCAGTATAAGTATGATGTTTCTTTGAAGTTTTAATTTGTTTGTTTGGATCATTTTTCCCAATGATAATGCAATCGTAGGCTTCCACGCATTTCAGCATAACAACTTAAAAGTTTCTTACTGAGTTTTATAACCCACACCACAACAGTTTGCTAGTTTTACAGGTTGACAATCAGATCGGTCGGCCACACAAGCTTTTGGAAAATCATGCTCGAGACGACATAATTGCTCAAGTTGCAGTCATCCACTCAAGAGTTCTAGGGAGTGTTGTATAATTTTAGAAGTCTATTTGTTTTGTTTATGTGTTGAGTCATGCTGAGCACGCTATTATATGTATGTAAATTAAAGTTTTAGGATGTACATATAGTTTTGGGCACGAAACCCTTAATATTGATGACGGGTATTTGATGTGGCTTGGGTAGCGGACCTAAGGTTCTTTTGTATATTTGATGTTCATCACAGATCGCGTTTTGGTGCTGGACTGGTTTCTAAGTTGTCAAATTTTAGGGTGTGTCATGTCCGTTTTTCGTTAGATTTGAGGCTCATAGAGATGATTTATTCCTGTCTCCTGCCAATAGCATCCCAACTTCGGCGGGATGTTACATATTTTAACATCAAAATTTGACGACGCTAAAAAATCGTATTCTTGTTGTGACGTGTGCATGAATCTTGAGCCTAAATTCATGGACATAACATAATTTTTTTTCTATGATTGATGTTTGAAATTTCAAATTTAATACTATCAATTTTCAAATTTATTCAAAGTTTGTATTATTATTTTCAAGTTCAAACTTCCGTTTGAACTTCAATGTCCATTTATATGAGAGAATTTATTAGCGGAACCCAATGAAGATAGATATGATATTTAATTGGTTTTCCTAGCTTATACGAAGGCAATCATCAATTATTAATTAGATATTAGCAAATACATTGGCACTATTGAAGGCTAAACACATTGATCATAATTCATTTCAAAAGCCTACATTCATTTAGGTACCAACATTTACTTACCATCAATCAAATTAAGCAATTGTAATCACTAATAATTGAGAATTTTTCATTGGAAATTAAAGGTTCGAGTCCTGAAAATTTGGGACTCCATTATCTTAAAATTATGGGTAGTTTTTTCTTAGTTTATTGGTGAGAGTACATAAATTTTCAATATAAGAACAAAGTTAGTCTCTAATAGATATTTAGATTGTGTTACAAATATATGTATAAAGCGTTTCAATATTGTTGATGGGGATTTCTGCAACTAAGGTATTTGAACAGTTCGGCGAGGGCAGAGAGGGAATTCTCCTCGTCTGGAGGACCAATGCTCATAGAATATATGTTGTTCTTCGACCTGGTGTGGAGCTTGGGCCCAGTTTCTCGAGTATGACCGACCAGAGGATACAGCATGACACAGATTTCAGAGACCGAGAACATCAGAATCGAGGCCGACCACAGTAGACCGGAGGCTCGGTTTGGTTTTATCTTACCTCCTGGAACAAGTTGATGAGCTTGGATATTATGGCTCAGGGCGGGAGCAGTCGAGGTGTTCGGTAAATTTATTGGCCGACGTCCTATAACTGATGCGTGGTCAGGATAATTTGGAATTTTCCCTCTGAAATCAACTTTTGTATTTGAGATCTTACAGGCTGTCATCATTAATGAAAAGGCGTGATAGTGTACTTTTACGGCGTGATGTGACGGGAAATCAAGGGGTAGGCTTTGCTTTCGGCGATGGCAGATGGGGAAGAGAGCTTGTCAAATCACCGGAAACCTGCAGTGATGGCGTCACAAAGATATGGGAACAGTGTCTTATATCCATTAGTATATAAGGAGAGGGTGGTCTCATTTGTAAGGGTTGGAAAAATTTTCATTTGAGCATTTCTTGTAAGAAACGATATAAAGAGAACAACCAGCTCGATTTTTCTTTAGACATGTCCATAAACAGGTCGGTCGAGCTCAATTTGGTAATAAAAACAACCTCTCCCCCACTTTGTGCCCGTGGATGTAGGTTGGACTTGCTCCGCCGAACCACGTTAAACACTCTTTGTCGATTTTTGTGTTTATTTTGCCTTTTGTTACGTTTGCTTTTGGTCTCCCATAACCAAACAAATTCAAGGTTGAAGGAGGATTGTCTCGGGAGGGTTATCTCGAAACAGCCCCTGGGATGAAAATCACCTGTCAACAGTTGGCGCCGTCTGTGATAGGACAATGGCGGAAGATGGAAACCACAGATCGTCGGAGAGTTCAACAACAGAATGGATGGGAAAGATGGAGCAAAAGCATGAGAAAGGATAGGGAGGAAAGCCAGACCCTCATGAAGGCCATGATGGAGAAGCTGGAAAGACTAGAAAAAATGAACAACGAAAGGATGGGGGTGGTCCGAGTCAGAGGAGAAACGAGATAGCCGAAGGAAAAAGAGTGGTAGATTTGAGTGGGGATGATGAACTCGGGAGGAAGGACCCCCAGAGGGTGAGGTCAGTTGTGATAGGGAGAGCTTTACAGACGGAAAGAATGCGGGAAGAATAAGAGGAGAGACGGGCTCCAGAGTCCGCCACTAATAGCCCACGCTCTAAGATGGGGAAGATGAAAGACGCGGTGGAGAGGATCGAGAGGCATCTAGTCGCGGAACTCGTCGTGCTCGGAGTGGCAGACGTGAAGAAGTTTGCGAGGGACAACGCGAGGCCACTGACAACCACATAAAAGCTTGGTTTAGAAAGGAAATGAGAAAGTGGGAAGATAGCTTGAAGGCGGATAAAGGAGATAGTCGGGACAAAGAGGTGGCATCTCCATTCACAGAAGAAATCTTGTCAGTTGAATTTCCTACGCGGTTCATCATGCCTTCTATGAGCTCCTACAGGAGCCATACTGACCCTAAATCCTATATTGGAAGTTTTGTTTTTCTGATGGAGGTCCAAGGAATGGTGGGAGAGGCCATCTGTAGGGTGTTCCCTCTAACCCTGAGTGAGCCCGTAATTTTTAGGTTTAGAAGTTTGACTCCGGGAAGTATCAACAGTTTCTCTCAACTCAGGAAGTTCTTCGTCCGAAATTTCAAAGGAGCGTGTGTCCCAAAGAAGACGGTATGAGAGTTCAGGTTGATGAAACAAGGGGGATGATGAGCCCCTAAATAATTTTATTGAAAGATACCATAACTTGGTGCTCGAGGTCGGGGCGTACGAGTCATCGGAGGCGCTGGAAAGCCTTAAGGGGGCCCTGAAGGTCAAAAAGCTGAGGACTCACCTAAAGGTCCAGGACATACCCGATTACGCCACTGCCCTAGAGTTGGCCATGAAGTTTGTTCTAATGTTGGAAGAAGAGAAGTTTTCCCGAGAGGAGGAGCTCAAAAAGAAAAGATAGTGAGGCCAGAGATATCACGGGGGTCAGACAAAGAGCTGAGGAAGCCACTTCCGAGACAAAGAGAGTTCAGACTGATGCCTACCACCAATATTCCACAGGAGAGGAGGTTTCAGACACAAGTAAACCATGTGGCCGGAGGCACATGATACACTCATTTGAGTAAGCCGTTGGCTCAGATCGTCAGGGAAATACAAGGTAAAAGCCTCCTGGTGGAGCCGGACTTGAGAAAATACCCAGTGGAGAAGAAGAGTGAGAAGTCTTATTGTTCACATCATAATATAAGGGGGCATACGATGGAAGGTTGTAGGGACCTGCGGGAGCAGATGGAAAATTTGGCACAAAATGGTTATCTGCACGATTACATCGACCAAGAGGCCATGACGGTCAGGCAACGACAGAAACATAGGCAGGTGTACACCAGTGGAAGGACGCTGGCCGGAGACTCAAATCGGTCAAGGAAGAATTACAGCAGGACCCGAGGGTCAGAAGTATTGGAGGTGGGGCAGGCTCCGAGTATTCAGGGGGGTCGGTCAGTCCCGATAATGTTCACGGAAGAGGATGCCCATGGGGTGAGATTTGTTGGACAATTATGACCCATAGCATCATTATTTGTACAAAACATGGTGTTGTTGTACAAATTAACTATGTGACAAAGGAAATTGCTCTTTTATCATTTGTAATTGGATTACCGGGATATATACATGATAAAAGTCCATATGATTAGTTTCAGATTAATAAAATATGAGACAGTATTAATCCACTAAGGTTTAATCATTAAAATATCCCTAGTCGTAGTATTATCGAGATTGGACATCGATAATGCGGAATAGAGTAGTATTGCATTTGTGCGCGTCGTGGGAGAATAACGACATAGTTCTCATATATTTGAGTATTGGATACTCATGCAAGTGTAATAGGAGGTTGTGTTTACCGATGGTACGGAAACAGCTTCGCTCTGGATAGACCCCTCAGAATTCCATTGGTAGTATGTCTATGTGTCTATGGAAGTCCGAATCAGGGTAGGTGTATTTGGTCTTAACCTGAGACTTGCATCGCTAATACTTGCAACAATCAATATACTTTGGTTTTGGTCGTCCGGGACTTTACTAGGTTCTGTGTATGCCTCTTCTGGGTATACTGAGAATCTAGTGTATTGGGTGTGATGTCAAGATGGAAGTATCACTCCAGTCATATGGAGATGATGATCACGTAGGATACGGAACTAAACTCTTATGTACTGCAGTCATCGGGATAATATGACTAGTTCATGTTTATCCGATTATAGAGACTAGTTACCAGATATCCGATATGTGCTTCGTACGGGGCAGACACAATTCCAGCCCCAGGCCTAACATGTGACATCCGATACTGGATCGTAATACGCAATACTACGTATACTACGCCTGACATATATTACATATTCCTTAAAAGAATATTTCTGGAGAATTGGGTAGGCACGGTGCTTTGCTAGAATCCAAACATGTCTCGTAAATCGGTAAAAATGTAGTACTAGGTACGTATGTGTTCGGATAGTCCGATGACCAGATTTACTGCCAACATTTCCAGGGATCTCATGGGCCGCTTCCCGAAGATTCACCGATGATGTATGACTCGAACATAATTAATCTGGGATTAATTAAAAGAGAGAGAAAATTAATCTAGGATTAATTACGGAGGGATTTTATCTGGGATAAAATACTGTTTGAAGAGAGAGAACGATTAATTTGGAATTAATCGATAAAATAATATATTCGATATATTAACCGAAATTAGATTTCGACGCGGAATTAAAATTAGATTTTAATTCGGGCAAACGAATTAATTTAGAATTAATTCGCGAGCGATGTGAATTGTAATTTTGCTAGGCATAATTATTTAATTAAATTTGATTTAATTACGTCGCAACGGAAAATTTGTTAATTCGGAATTAGCGAACCCGAGCACGGGATGTGTTGCGGGCCCACTCGGATTTTGAATCAAGTGGGGCCCACATGTCACATCACATGTCATTCATTCACCTTTTTGGTGATGGAAGTTAGTGAATGAAATCATGGTAACTTGTTTTACACACAAATTGAAAGGTGATTGACTTTATACCAACTTTGGTATATCTTTTATTTTAATTTTGGAAATCAAAATAAGTTTTTTTCACTCATCTCTCTTCTCTCCCATCTCTCACACCCAAACTCATTTTTTCTCAAAAGTTTAGCTTGGCCGAATTTAACAAGGGACAAGATGAAAATTGTGGCAATTTCTCTAGATGCTAGCACATCCAATGAGTCTTACAAAGGTGATAGGGAAACATATCCATGAGTTTGGAATTCAAGGAGATGCTTGGATGCTTTACATACATCAAATGGGAGCTTGGAGCACAACACAAAGGCTTGGAATTTTTTGTTATCTCCTACATCCAAAACCGATCAAAGTGAGTATTTTCCGCATTCTTACTTTGTTGTATTCACATGATTTCTTGCTTAATTGATCTTGGTTTGACCTAGAAAACCCAATAATGGTATCAGAGCCATAATTGAACATGAAATTGAATTT
The DNA here is from genome assembly GCA_019454045.1 of Zanthoxylum bungeanum. Taxonomy (NCBI): domain Eukaryota; kingdom Viridiplantae; phylum Streptophyta; class Magnoliopsida; order Sapindales; family Rutaceae; genus Zanthoxylum; species Zanthoxylum bungeanum. The sequence continues at coordinate 81,702 of SKCR01046739.1, forward strand.
AGGGTTCTTAATCTTGATTTGGGTATTTTTGATTTGAGCATGTGTTTGTTCAAATTGTTTGTTTGAGCATGCTTATAATATGTTGACTTTGAGTTGTGCATGATCAATTTGAAGAAAAATTAATTGGATTAATTTTCCCCAAATTTGGAGGCTTGGCCGAGAGTTTGAACTATTTAAAGTCATGGTGATTTTTGAATTTTAGACAATTGGATGTGTTTAAAATGCATGGGATATATTAGTTTGTTATTTAATTGGATTGAAATCAAAATTGATATAAAAAGTCCCTAATTGACGTGAGCTTATGGAAGTATGAATGAGTTGATTTTGTTTCAATTTGTGTTGGACATAAATTGATTAGTTAAAGCATAATTAATTAGTGTAATTGGTGTTTTGGAAATATTAAATTAACTAATTAATTATGGCTATACACTTTAATTGATCAAATTGTGATATTTGGAATATTGTGATTAAATCAATTGGGCTAATAATATTGTATTTGGGCTTAATGGGCTTGGTTGGGCCAAGTTTGGTTTAAGATAATTGGTTGGATCCAATTGGGCCTAAAACCATTTCCATAAAGTCCAAATATGATAATTGGGCATTTTATAATTTAATTGGGCCTAAATTGATTTTTGGCAAAGGGTGATTCCTTATTGGGCTTTGGTTGCCAAAGTCCATGCCTTATAAATTAATTGAAAGCTCATTGGACTTTAATTAAATTGACATTGGATGTTAATTGGGCTTTGAGACCCATTAAGATTAGATTTATAATCTATGTCGTAAAGGCACATTAAAAAGTGTAATTATTTAATTTGGAATTAAATAAAGAATTAGTATTGAATACAAATTAAATTGCATTTAATATTGCAGTTCGATATAATTCAAGAATACGCACTTTGAGTACTTATTCTTAAAACGAGTTGGACTCGCGCAAATCAAATCGTTGTTTGAACATTGAATGGTCATTAATTAAAGATTAATTAATTGGATTAGATTGATTGATAACATGCTTTATGTGAATACATGGATGTGATGTATGAATAATGTATATCAGATGGATATTAGATGGGTGAGGGCAATTTTGGAAATTGTTGTAATAAATTTATAATTTATTAAATTTGACCTGCGTGTCCAGCCTATTACCTCTTGACTCTTTGTATTTCTCTTCTCACCTATTCCCCTCAATGTAAATGATGTTTCTTTAGAAGTGGTGTTATGTAATTGGGTAGAAGTATGAATAGTGCTAGCGAGAGAGAAGAAATAGAGAGATTTGTTCTAGGAACAAAATGTTTTATATATCCATCCGCATATCATTATTAATTTATTTACCGCGCCTTATTATGCTTTTAGAATGCATGTTTAAGGATGTATGATGAGACATAATCAAAGATAATTAATTGGTTGCCAATTACGCGAAAAAACCCTCAACAAATATTAAGTGTTTTCCTTCCATTGAGTGATTCTCTCTAAAGATCCAAGATTGGCACTGGTTTGTTGGCCAAAGTCAAGACCTTTGTCCATCGCGGATGTGTTTGAATCATGAAGGCTTTGTTCCATATCGCATGTCTTGTCTAAGTTGTGATTTGTTGGCCAAAGTCAAGATCACTTCTTATCCATCGACATCGATTACGAAGCTTTCCAAAGTCAATGAGTCTCGCTTAACTGCAATCATTAAGCTTGTTGTGCCAAAGCCAAGACTTAGTTGATTCAGAGGAAAAAGGTTAGGGAATATATTGGATATATTGGCATATATTGGATATATGTTTCGGACTTGGATGTCCACCTACTGGATCTAGGAATTGGATGAGATCCAATTGATCTTAGAGATCTATCTAGTTAAATATCATACAGCTTGTTGGCCAAAGTCAAGGTTGTGTGTTATTTAACGGGATCCTAGCCCACTAGGAAACTAGGTTTCCCGAGTACTCAACAGAGGGTTAGAGGCTCGCCGAAAAATAGTGGGAGGCAAGTATTAAATTTGTAATTTCGTTTAGATACTTGTCAATATGCGCTCATTTCAATTTTTCGTCATTATTTAAATAAATATATTAGTTGGACTAATATTTAATTGTTGTTTTAATTTAACAGTTGGACTGTATTCAAACTACTTCATTTATAGTTGATTATATAATTGGATTATAGTAATCAATATATTTTAATTTAACCAATCAAGTAGTAGTTGATTATATAGTTAGACTATAGTAATCATTATATTTGATTGTACCCGAAATCGTTGATTGGATAGTTGGACTATTGGAATCAAGATAACTGAAAGATTAGCGTTTAGAACATAATCCTGGGTGAAAATGTATTTAAACGACTTTAATTTTCAGATTGGGAATAGAACCTCAGGATAGTCCTGGGAACTGAGAAGTTATTCTATTTGATAGAGTGGCATCTCAGGCCTAAGCCCGGAGATGAGCAAATAGTAGAACATGATCTTTGGAAGATTCATGTGATAATAACTTTAGTGCTCAATCTGTTATGCTTGCCGCAAAGACTCCTTAATTTCTTCATCAGAACTAAAGATTAGATCTTTATAGTATGATATTGAAATTGAAGGATCTTCATAGATCTAACCTTAGATCTTAGAATTACTAATTGTAATAGAAAACTCTTGGAGAGTTAATGGCTATGCTCAATGAGACAAAGCTAGAGTTTGCAAAAGGGCAAGAAGCGCAAGGCGCATCTTACTCCGACATCTCAGAAGGCCAAGGCTTGGTCGAAGGCTTTTGGGATGTGGAAAATGGCAAAGGAAAAATTCATCACAGTCTCCAGGGAAGACAAAGGACATATCCCAAGATGTCTGCCTAAACTGTGGCAAACGGGGCCACTAGAAGCGTGATTGCCGTATGGACAAGGCAGACATGAAGGAAGTGAATGCGGGGCAAGGCTCTGGCTTCAAGTATGTTTGTCATAAACATGTTCACTATTAGTTTCAAAATTGGATTTTTGATACTAGATGTGGTACATAAATATATATACTGATGTGCGGAATCTGTTGATTAGCAGGAGACTGACTTCAGTTGAGATCGATCTGCGAGTCGAAAACAGGACGAGAGTCGCTATTTTAACCGTAGAAACCTAAGTTTAGGAACTACCCTTTGGGCATGTACTTAAATTAGGAAACTGTTATATTGTACCTAGTTTGACTAGAAACATTATCTCTATATCTAGTATAACTCGTTGCGGGTATACCTTTATATTCTAGAACACTAAGTGTTTTATTTTATAAAGATGATATTGAGATAAACACATTAGATGTGAATAATAGTATTTATATTTTGAATATAAATTAATCTCAAACATATAACATGACAAACAAATAGCTCAAACTGAATTAATCAGATGAGACTTATTTGTGGCATTGTTGTCTGGGACACATTAACAAAACTCGTATATCCGCACTTTCGAAGAGTGGATAATAGGACGGATTTGATTCTAATTCAAATGATGTCTACGAATCTAGTTTATTAGGCAAAGTTCCTAAAACACATTTTACTTGGTAAAAGTGCAAGTGCCACCGATCTGTTAGCCCTCGTTCATAGTGACGTAAGTGGGCCCATATCGAGCTAGGCTAGAAGTGGATATGAATATTTCGTAACCTTTACGGATGTGGCATCGCGTTATGGTTATGTGTTTCTTTTGAAACACGAATCGGAAAATTTTGAGTAATTCAAAGAGTTTCGACATGAAGTAGACAGACAGACCGGCTAAAGTATTAAACCGTCACAGTTAGACCGTGGTGGAAAATACTTAAGCAATAAGTTTCTTGACCATTTGAAAGAATATGGTGTTCTTTCATAGTGGACTCCTCCCGGAACACCTCAATTTGACGGTGTGTCTGAACAGAGAAACCGAACTTTGTTGGACATGGTAAGGTTAATTATGAGTCGCTCTGAGCTACCATTTTCCTTCTAGGGATACGCATTAAACAGTGCAATACTTATTTTGAATAAGGTTGCATAAAAATCTGTTAGACAGATTTCATATTAGATATGAACAGAAAAGAAATCGGGTTTTCTCATTCCTGAAGATTTGGGAATGCTAGGCATATGTTTGGATGATGCCAAACTAAAACCCAAATCGGATAAGCGCCTAATTTGTAGGTTATCCTAGGGAAACTAAAGTATAGTACTTATACAACTCACAAGAGAACAATGTAATTGTTGCTCTCCATGCGATTTTCCTAAGAGGAATACCTATATGCAGTGGTAAGTGGGAGGAAAGTAAAACTCGATGAAAATCGGAGTAATATTGTTCCAGGCACCAATTTCTTAATGGAACACAAACAGTTCATCATGGATGAAACTGTACCACAATATTCAAATACACAAGAACCGCGTAAGTCGGATAAAGTCAGAAAACAATCTGGGAGGTATGGGTTTCTGATCTCACCTCATGAAGATGTCAATCTTATTGAGGAATACGAACTGGCTACGTATAAGGAAGTGATACAAGGTATCGACTCCTTTCATGGCAAAGTGTCATGAAGTCTGAAATGGATTCCATGTATACCAACCAAGTTTGGACACTGGTTGTTGTACCGGAAGGCATTGTGCCTATTGGTACTATATGAGTCTTCAAGGAAGACACACATGGATGGCAACATATAAATATACACAGCTAGGCTTGTACAGAAAATGTATCGTCATCAACATAGTGTCGATTACGATGAAAACCTTTTATCCGTTGCCATGATTAAATCCATTTGGATAATGCTTGCTAATGTTGTATGTTTCATTCATGAAATATGGCAGCTGAACGTCAAAAACTCTTTCCTTAAACGGAAATCTTTTGGAGGATGTTTATCAATATCCTGACAGTTTTGTCGTACCAAAACATGAAAACAATGTTTGCAAGTTAAATCGATCCATTTATGGATTGAAGCAATCATTGCGTTCTTGGAACAAACGTTTTGATGTAATCATAATGGTATATGATTTAATTCAAATCAAAAATTATTCTTGTGTATATAAGGAGGTTAGTGGGAGCGCACTAACAATGATTGTCCTATATAATGATGACATGTTTTTTCTTGGAAATGACATTCCCATAATACAATCGGTGAAAGATTGGCTTTCATGAAAATTCTCCGTAGAGTACTTGGGAGAGACAACCTTTATTCTAGGAATAAGGATCTACTGGGATAGATCTAAAATTTGTTGGCACTCTCTGAGAACTCGTACATTGAAAGATATGTACGCGACCTGGTGTCTCATATGCTTTGAGCATATGGAGTCATAATCAGGCCAATCCAAATGATAGTCGCTGGATTAATGTTAAGAACATCCTTAAGTATCTTAGATGATCTAAGGATGCTTTCTTAAGCTATGGAGAAGGAAAACTTGAAGTGACTGGGATCATCGCTGCAAGTTTCCAAATCGACAAAAACGACCAGAAGTGGTAATAAGGGTACTATATAGTTTGAATAACAGAACAGTGAGCTGGAAATCTTCCAAGCAAGATATTGTTGCCGAATAAAAAACAAAAGCGGAATATTGCTGCAGCTGAGGCAGCAAAAGAAGCAATTTTGGATCTGTAAAATTCCTAATTAGATTAGGAGTAGTTCTGTTAGCAGTTGAGCTAGGCTACATCACAGGCTAAAGAATTAATGGTCTCATCAACGATCCAATTATATACTTCAATTATTTCATCTGATTCGTCGTATCATACATCGTGGCGATGTGATGATCAAATAAATCGCATCAGATGATAACCATGCAAATCCGCTGACGAAAACAGTTTCTCAGCAGAAGTTTGAGCGACCCGTACATAGTTCAGGTGTAGGACACTTGAGTAATTGGCTATAGGCCAAGTTGGAGATTGTTGGACAATTATGACCCATAGCATCACTATTTGTACATAACATGGTGTTGCTGTACAAATTAACTATGTGACAAAGGAAATTGCTCTTTTATCACTTGTAATTGGATTACAGGGATATATAAATGATAAAAGTCCATATGATTAGTTCCGGAT
>SKCR01046740.1:0-94050 GCA_019454045.1 Zanthoxylum bungeanum
TATGCACCCAATAATTTCCATTATGACCCACAAACTCAGTCACATGTAAAAAACTATCCCATAATTCAACTTGAAACTTATAAAAAATATATCGAGTATAAGACATTTGCTTCTCCATCTCTATAATGGTATTTCATTCAAGTCAAATTCTTATTGTAAAAATTAAAAAACTTCTTCTAAAGTGTAAAAATTATGAACTCCTTCTAAAGTGTCAAATTATGAAATTATTCATATGTAAAAAGCCATCCCATATTTTCGACTGGAATGAATTCTAACACTAAAACCAACCTTTTTAACATACTTGTTGTAAAAATTATAAACTTCTTCTAAAGTGTCAAATTCTTATCATTTATATGACTTAACGTCAGAAACTACAACATGTAAAATCAGAGTTCCCCTAATGGTTGACTTATCACCCACACTTTCAAAATCCATCATTAAATTGAAACAATTTTTTTTTATTGATATATTAATAGCCTAAGATCATGTTACATTAATTAACAAACATATTATCATCACATATCTCCCTATAATTTCCAAAGCCTCGCAAGTCATATATACCGAGTTATACAACAAATCATCGCACAACAAATAATTTCCAAGGTCTCGCAAGTCAAATTATATCATAAATGGAGAAATTCCATATTTTTTAATTAATAAAGACATATTATTTGGTTAAAAAAAATTAATTAACTTAACTTGTTAATTTTAGGACTTGAAGATAAAACCATGGAAAAGAAAGCCTTCGAGTTGAAGAGAAAGCCTTCGAATTGCAGATACTTTCTCAAATTAAGAGTGAATTGGAGAGACTTTTATCTAGTCAAAAGTAACCATTAATAAACACGTGGGGCAAGACTTTGATGAAATAAGTAAGTTGAAAAGAATTTAAAAGATTTTCAAAATCTGGATATTGGTTGCATCCAACAGCCAGATTTTAGATGCCCACATTTTGTAAAATAACGGGCACATCCATGTTCTAGAATCATTATATATATATATATAGTGATAATAACTAGTTTCATATGGATGTGAAGTAGATTTAATTACATATAAGATTATGTTTTAAAAAAAAAAGTTGGAATAACGCGGTTAAGATGATAAGAGAAAAATATTTCAATAACTCATGACCCAAATAATGTGTTGTCTCCCAACTTTCTTCTTCCAAGTTCCAATTAACTAAATTTCACCTTTAATCCTTATATCTCATAGAAGAATTTGGATATAACACTGAGTTGAGTTAAGCTTTCATAATCTTCTCACAATCATGTTTTAATTACAATACAAAATTAGATCCAATTACATTTAAATTAATATCTAATAATTATCAATCACCATTTGTTAAGAACTCATCATAACTCAGTATATCAAACCCAGGTCTATCGTATGGAAAGATAAACTTTACACTTGTAAGCATTATTTTGCCTCCCTGTCATCAACTTTAAGCATTCTTTCGCCTTCCCTTTAATTTGGACATTTACTAAATAAATATCAAGAATGAAATTCCCAAAAAAGTTTTCATCAAGCATTAGGTTTGATTAATTTTAGGAGGCAAGTGGGCAACCCCAGACGCCTTTCTATATATAATCTAAGCCAATAGAACTGCCCAAGATTTCGAAAATAAGTTTCAACCAATCTTAAAAACTCCATTATAATATGTTGCTTTAAAATGCTGAAGTTTTTCCTATAAGCAGAATTGTTTTTAAAGGTTGAATTTAGTCTATCTCATCAAGGGTATCCACGTTTAAGCTTTTAATTAATTTGCACTTTTAAAGTCTATACAAATTAAGGAGTTGTATTATCAAGTGGGGTTATATGAAAACTTGAGGTTGGGCTATGCTCTTTAATATGTGAACCATGTGTTTTGTACACGTACCAGAATGTCAGGTTGAAGTCCTATACACTCGAAACTTTCGAATGTTCTAAATGATTGAGATAAGCATCATTGACAATATAGAGAAAGTTAGAAACAAAATCATGCTGATAAGTTTACACTTGGACCTAAAAGTATAAGCTTAGACAATGCCCTAACAATCGTATTAAATAAGCTTGTCTAATGTTTATATAGATTCATATAATCCATTTGATGCATCATTTACCTTCTTCAAGGGTGTTTATAGGCTTAGGGTCTAAGGCACTTTAGGGTTTAGTCTAAAAACCCAATTCATAGGATTCATCAAGTCAGGCGATCGGAGACCACATGCATTATCAACCGACCCCGAGGCACTTGCTGAGAAAATCACGATCGACGAAGTATGACTCGATGAAATTTTTTATGGCTGACACAAAGAGTACACCGGTTTCCTAATCTAAAAGGGAGAAGGAAAACGACATTGATTAAGATGAAGATAGGCGCTGACGTATATTAATATAATAGAAATTCCAAGTCTAACATTAACAAGGCTACCAAGAAGATGGATTCAGATCATATGAACAGTTATAAGAGGGAATGTTAAAGGATCCAACAACATTCATGCATTGTCAACCACCACCATTGCGAGCCTCCAATACACTTTAGGTGGAGTGTTGAAAATGGTGGAAATTTATAAAATAACTTTAAATACATTTGTTGTTTTGTTGATTTTTGAGTCACGTGTTTTACTATAAATAAGAAGCTCATTTGAGAGCTCAAATCATCTCAAATATTAAGCTTCAAGTGAAGAAATCTTAGAGAGTGTAAGAGAGAGTGAAATTTTTATAAAGTTTGTAAACACTTTGTAATTCTATTCTTGTAATAATAGATTTGGTTTTTCCTCAAATATACTCTTCAGTGATCAGAGAATTACAATAAGCGGTATCAGTAGTTTTGGTTATACATTGAAGTCAAAAAACCAAATAACGGAACTCATAAAATTCAGATTTCGAGAAAGTTGTCAAAAATTACTTTTGAGCACACCATCATCTTGTTCACGTCGAGATAAGTACTGCGGTATTTCCAGCCATCAAACAGAGCACCAGAGACGCTGCACGTGCCAGTAGAGAGCTTCTCACGTGCCTTCACGCTCTACTGAAGGTTGAAGATGACCACGTTAGCACCGAGTCAGCAGCCACGTCAATACACAGTCAGCGTCCAGTCAGTGTACAATCAACAACCATGTCAATGGCCACATCATCACCATGTGTCAGCCACATCAGCAAGCAGGTCCCATTTCTGCCACATCATCAGACACATCAGCATACCTTGTAAATTTTATTGAGCCCCCTGAAGCCTCCGGAATTTATATTTTAGCCCAAGAAATTTATAAATCGGCCCCTAAGTCGGATTTGGACCAACGAAATATCTAGTCCACCATTTTCGATCGTTCCGGACGTAACGGTGACCTCCGATTTGTAAAAATCAACCCTGATTTATCCTATTTTAATTTTAAACTTTAAACTTAAAATGGAAATGGAAGATTCTTCTTCTAGTGTGATGATCAAGTTGACAACAACTAATTACTCCATTTGGAGGCCTCAGATGATAGATTATTTGCATTTCAAATATTCATTCGATATTATCGAGGTGAATGGAGTGAGACTAGAATTTATTAAAGAGTATGACTGTAGGACACAGAAATCGGCGACGTTGTTCCAGGCTCGCGTCCCATTCGGGAGTACTGAGTAGCCCGCAGGGGAACTAAACCGGAGAAATAACATGAAGTCGCCACCCGGTGTGAAACGGGAAAATGATTTAAGGCCACACTCACCCATCGCAAGGGAAGACCTCAAACCGTTGGGTTCAGAATGGTCTCTTACTTATGCCACTTGTAATGACATGATTTGTGCAATAACTTAATCGAATCTACACAACATATATATTCAAGAATAACCTAGATCTAGTTCACATTTATAAAAATATATCATATATCTAAGTTTGCATGCTTTAAAAGTAAGTCATCATAACGGCAAACACACAATAACACATAATAATCTCATGAGCATATTGAATTATCAAACAAAAATAAATAAATAACGACCTAAACATAAATGTAAATTAAATTCCTAATGCGAAAGAAAATAACTAAATCATGCATAAATAAATAACATACTAACGACTAAATCATGCTTAAAAATAAATAACATACTAACGACTAAATCATGTTTAAAAATAAACAACATACCAACGACTAAATCATGCTTAAAAAATAAATAACATACTAACGACTAAATCATGCTCAAACACAAGGTTGGATGAAACGAAATATGTGTGTCTCTCGAGTGGTACGTGGAGTTGTTTCCCAAGTACAGACCGCACTACCGTCCAGTCAGATTCGGCTACAGAATTTACGTCCGAGTTTCCATCCGATATACCGCAAGAGAGAACACATATTTCATTCATCCGAAAGTCATATCGTACACCAATCCACAATACTTATGCGAAATAAAGTAAGAAAATAAATAAAAAAAAATAAAAGAGAATAAATAAAAAGAGTGCCCTCAGGTCTAACCTCTTAAGTTGTCTCTCGGAAGTGCGCTACGCGGTTGTCGAAAGGGTTGATGCTCCGAAACTCCTCTGGTTCACTGGTTCAACGTTTTCCTTCGCTGTTTTGCTGTTTGGGTTGCTGTTTTACTCCGTTTTGCGACTGTTTTTGGTCACAGTTTTGGCTTACTATTTTGCGGTAATTATGGATTGTTTTCAGTGCAGTTTTTGGTGGTCAGGGGCTGTGTTTTCAGTGCATTTTTCGGTGGTCAGGGGGTGGGTTTTCAGTGCAGTTTTTGGTGGTCTTAAGGGTGCTGTGTGGACTGTTTTATTCGGTGAATGTGAGGCAGTTTGTGAGGCAGTTTGTGGCGTTGATTTAAGCAGTGTGTGAGGGGAGCTTTGGCGTTGATTTATGGGCTGTTGTGGGGGCGGCTAAAGCGTAAAGGGGCTGATGGTTTGTAAGGGTGTTGATGCGTGAAGGGCTATTGATTTGTGAGGGTGTTGATGCATGAAAGGCTGTTGATTTGTGGAGGTGTTGATGTGTTAAATGGTTGTTGGTTTGTGGAGGTTTTATTGGTATATGAATGGAAGGCTAGATACGGCAGTGGGGGAATGCTATCTTGATTGTGTTTTTGCGTGAATCCACCAGGGCTTCTAATGTTGGTTTAGGCTTCTTTTTATAGGCAAAGGTTAGGGTTATCCTTGTTTGAATAGGGAAAGGATTTTGTAATTATGAGGGGTATCTTCTTAATTAGTATGTGATAAGGAAAAATCTATTTAATTAGGGATGTGATTTGATGAGATTTGATTTGAATCTTTTAATTAGGGAAGATGATTTGTCTTGATTTTAGCATGTGTTTAATGTGTGATTTTGTTATTTTGGAAGGCATGGGCGTGACTTTGGTCTTTAGGTGTGGGCTTGGCTTATTTTGGTGGGCTTGGTGTGTGGCTTGGTGGTGTGTGGGCTCGGTGTGTGACTTGCGGGGGTTTGGGCTAAGGATGTATTTTAAAACAGAGGTCCAACAAGCAAACTCGAAGCTAAGCAAACGAATTAAATCCAACAAAGTGTCAATTTCTGACTCTCCCATTCCGACGTCCGTTTCTCGCGACTTCCACAACTTAAAGAGTAGTGCCTCCATGTGAGACTCATCATCGGGACTTATATACAAAAATTCAGTGCCTACAATGACTTTAATAAACTCAATAACAGAACTCTGGGTCAGATTAGACAGTGGATCGGCCATAATGTCTTCCACCACGTAGCACATTATACAAACGCTTATGAAATGTGGATAAAATTGGAAGACATGTTCCAGGCCAAGACAGCTCGGAATAAAGCTTTAATAATGAGGCATTTAGTGAACCAAAAGCTACGAAGTGGAACTTCCATTGTAGAACATACCAATGAGTTCCAAAGCTTGGTGAACCAGTTGTCTGCAGTAGACATGCAATTGGGAGATGAAGTCAAGCTCTCTTACTACTCAGTTCTATTCCTGATAGTTGGGAAACATTGGTGGTTACTCTCAGCAATTTGACTCCAAAAGGCAAACTTACCATGCCTATGCTAAAAGATGCATTGTCAAATGAGGAGGCCTGAATAAAAGATGTGGGCACAGATCAGACATAATCCCTTGTCAAGGAGAATCGAGAAATACAACAAGATAAAAATCGAGGTAGAAGCAAAAAAATTAATTAACTTAACTTGTTAATTTTAGGACTTGAAGATAAAACCATGGAAGAGAAAGCCTTCGAGTTGAACAGAAAGCCTACGAATTGTAGACACTTTCTCAAATTAAGAGTGAATTGGAGAGACTTTTATCTAGTCAAAACTAACCATTAATAAACACGTGGGGCAACACTTTGATGAAATAAGTAAGTTGAAAAGAATTTAAAAGAGTTTCAAAATTTGGATATTGATTGCATCCAACGGCCAGATTTTAGATGCCCATATTTTGTAAAATAACGGGCATCCGTGTTCTAGAATCATTATATATATATATATATATATATATATATATATATATATATTATATATATATATATATATATATATATATATATATATATATATATAGTGATAATAACTAGTTTCATATGGATGTGAAGTGGATTTAATTACATATAAGATTATGTTTTAAAAAAATAAGTTGGAATAACGCGGTTAAGATGACAAGAGAAAAATATTTCAATAACTCATGACCCAAATAATGTGTTGTCTCCCAACTTTCTTCTTCCAAGTTCCAATTAACTAAATTTCACCCTTAATCCTTATATCTCATAGAAGAATTTGGATATAACACTGAGTTGAGTTAAGCTTTCATAATCTTCTCACAATCATGCTTTAATTACAATACACAATTAGATCCAATTATATTTAAATTAATATCTAATAATTATCAATCACCATTAAGAACTCATCATAACTCAGTATATCAAACCTTGGTCTCTCGTATGGAAAGATAAACTTTACACTTGTAAGCATTATTTTGCCTCCCTGTCATCAACTTTAAGCATTCTTTCGCCTTCCCTTTAATTTGGACATTTACTAAATAAATATCAAGAATGAAATTCCCAGAAAATTTTTCATCAAGCATTAGGTTTGATTAGTTTTAGGAGGCAAGTGGGCAACCCCAGACGCCTTTCTATATATAATCTAAGCCAATAGAACTGCCCAAGATTTCGAAAATAATTCAACCAATCTTAAAATCTCCATTATAATATGTTGCTTTAAAATGCTGGAGTTTTCCTATAAGCAGAATTGTTTTTAAAGGTTGGATTTAGTCTATCTCATCAAGGGTATCCACGTTTAGCTTTTAATTAATTTGCACTTTTAAAGTCTATACAAATTAAGGAGTTGTATTATCAAGTGGGGTTATATGAAAACTTGAGGTTGGGCTATGCTTTTTAATTTGTGAACCATGTGTTTTGTACACGAACCAGAATGTCAGGTTGAAGTACTATACACTCGAAACTCTCGAATGTTCTAAATGATTGAGATAAGCATCATTGACAATATATAGAAAGTTAGAAACAAAATCATGCTGATAAGTTTACACTTGGACCTAAAAGTATAAGCTTAGACAATGTCCTAACAATCGTATTAAATAAACTTGTCTAATGTTTATATAGATTCATATAATCCATTTGATGCATTATTTACCTTCTTCAAGGGTTTTTTACTCTTCGGGGTCTAAGGCGCTTTATGGTTTAGTCTAAAAACCCAATTCATAGGATTCATCAAGTCAGGCGATCGGAGACCACATGCATATCAACCGACCCCGAGGCACTTGCTGAGAAAAGCATGACAGACGAAGTATGACTCGATGAAATTTTTTATGGCAGACACAAAGAGTACACCGGCTTCCTAATCTAAAAGGGAGAAGGAAAACGACATTGATTAAGATGAAGATAGACGCTGACGTATATTAATATAATAGAAAGTCCAAGTATAACATTAACAAGGCTACCGAGAAGAGGGATTCGGATCATATGAACAGTTATAAGAAGGAATGTTAAAGGATCCAACAACATTCATGCATTGTCAACCACCACCATTGCGAGCCTCCAATTCACTTTAGGTGGAGTGTTGAAAATGGTGGAAACTTACCAAATAACTTTAAGTACATTTGTTGTTTTGTTGATTTTTGAGTCACGTGTTTTACTATAAATAGGAAGCTCATTTGAGAGCTCAAACCATCTCAAATATTAAGCTTCAAGTGAAGAAATCTTAGAGAGTGTAAGAGAGAGTGAAATTTTTATAAAGTTTGTAAACACTTTGTAATTCTATTATTGTAGTAATAGATTTGGTTTTTCCTCAAATATACTTTTCAGTGATCAGAGAATTACAATAAGTGGTATCAATAGTTTTGGTTATACATTGAGGTCGAAAAACCAAAGAACGGAACTCATAAAATTCAGATTTCGAGAAATTTGTCAAAAATTACTTTTGAGCATATCATCATCTTGTTCACGTCGAGATAAGTACAATGGTATTTTTGGCCATCAAACAGAACACCAGAGACGCCGCAGATGCCAGCAGAGAGCTTCTCACGTGTCTTCACGCTCTACTGAAGGTTGAAGACGACCACGTCAGCACAGAGTCAGCAGCCACGTCAATACACAGTCAGCGTCTAGTCAGCGTACAATCAACAGCCATGTCAATGGCCACATCATCGCCACGTGTCAGCCACATCAGCAAGCAAATCCCATTTCCGCCATATCATCAGACACGTCAACATACATGGTAAATTTTATTGAGCCACCTGAAGCCTCCAAAATTTATATTTTAGCCCCAGAAATTTTAGAAATTTATAAATCGGCCCCTAAGTCGGATTTGGACCAACGAAGTATCTAGTCCACCATTTTCGATCGTTCCGGACGTAACGGTGACCTCTGATTTGTAAAAATCAACCCCGATTTTATCCTATTTTAATTTTAAACTTTAAATTTAAAATGAAAATGGAAGATTCTTCTTCTAGTGCGATGATCAATGTGACAACTAATTACTCCATTTGGAGGTCTCAGAGGATAGATTATTTTCATTTCAAAGATTTATTCGATATTATCGAGGTGAATGGAGTGAGACCAGAATCTATTAAAGAATATGACTTTAATAAACTCAATAACATAACTCTGGGTCAGATTAGACAGTGGATCAGCCACAGTGTCTTCCACCACGTAGCACATGATACAAACACTTATGAAATGTGGATAAAATTAGAAGACATGTTCCAGACCAAGACAGATCGGAATAAAGCTTATTAATGAGGCATTTAGTGAACCTAAAGCTACGGAATGAAACTTCCATTGTAGAACATACCAATGAGTTCCAAAGCTTGGTGAACCAGTTGTCTGCAGTAGACATGCAATTGAGAGATGAAGTCAAGCTCTCTTACTACTCAGTTTTATTCCTGATAGTTGGGAAACATTGGTGGTTACTCTCAGCAATTTGACTCCAAGTGGCAAACTTACCATGCCTATGTTAAAAGATGCCTTGTCAAACGAGGAGGTCTGAAGAAAAGATGCGGGCACAGATCAGACACAAGCCCTTGTCACGGAGAATCGAGGAATACAACAAGATAAAAAATGAGGTAGAAGTAAAAGTAGAGAAAAATCCACAGACAGAAGAAAATCTACCTACAAGTGCTGCCATTGTGGCATAGAATGCTACTTAAAGAAGAATTACCGAAAGCTGCAACGAGAGCAACGATGCAGAGACAATAGTAGTTAATTACCTCATGCGATGTAGTTATTTGCTCCAGCCAGGAAGAAGCATGTCTTTACATCGCAACTCAAGATGTTGAGTGGGTGGTAGATACTACAGCATCTTATGACATCACCTCTCACATGGACTTCTTCATAACATACAAAACATGAGACTTTGGAGCAGTGAAGATGAGAAATACTAGTTCATCTCAGATAATGGGAATTGGTGATATTTAGATGCATACAAATGCAGGGTATACAATAATCCTGAAGGAGGTGAGATATGTTCTATAACTTTGGCTTAATCTACTCTCGGGAATAGCCATAGACAAATAGGGCTATGCTAGCCACTTTAGCAATGACACATGGAAAATGATAAAATGTGTCATGGTCGTCACCCTGATACATATTAATGACACTTTATACAAGACTTATGGATAAATCCGCTGAATAAGCTTGTGGGGGCTGCTAGCTCAGATCTTCTTGTTTCGGATCTTTACCATCTAGCCATTGAAAGCTTCTTCTTTCTAGATTCGATAGTAGTCAGCCACTCGGAGCCTCAGGTGAGAGAATCCTACCGTTGAAGAAAGAGATGAATGAGATGGCTGGCTGCTTTATCCGGCCGGAAGTAGGTCCCTCCGTTCACTAAATAGATAAATATAGCAAAATGGACCACCTCCAATACATGAGATATGTACATGGATCCTCAATGTGGCTAAATAGAAGGCTTCTTAAAATCTGTGGCACTAGAGACTCGGTCACATGAGTGAGAAATGATTTTCTACATTGACAAAGAATGATCTAATCAATGTCTCCAAGAATGCTCATCTGGATCATTGCAATCATTGTCTATTCGATAAAAAACATATAGTCTCCTTTAATTTCTCTTCTACGAGAAGATTAAAGTTGCTCAGTCTAGAACACTCTGATGTTTGTGGTCTCTTGGAGGTCATTTCACTAGGGGGTAACAAATACTTTCTGATTTTCATTGACGATGCTTCTCAAAAAGTGTGGGTGTATTTTCTGAAAATAAATGATCAGATCCTAGAATATTTCAATCTATTACATGCCATGGTAGAGCGTGAAACATGGAAGAAAATGAAGGGCCTTCGCACAGATAATGGAGGCTAATACACATCTAGAGAGTTTAATACTTATTGCGAAAGCCATATCATTCGACATGAAAGGACTGTTCCACGCACTCCACAACATTTAGTCTTTGCACATGTATCCAATGAGCTCAGGCAGTAGCTCGATGCAATGATTACTCCATGCATCTTCATAGGCCATAGAGACGAGGAAATTGGATACAGGTTATGGGAACCGAAGGAAAATAAGGTCATCAGAAGCAGATATGTAGTGTTTCTTGAAGACAAAACTATAGAAGATATTTAAAATCCCAAGATGTCTTCTAATTCCAGTGCCGAAAAAACTGATTCAAATCCAGACACAACCTCAGCACCAATACGGGTGGCCACAGATAATTGTGGGGTGCATGACATGTCAGAAACATAGCCAGTGGAGGAAGATGATGTTGAGCAGGAGGAGCTACAACCGGTTCCATCAGAGGCTATAGGATCATCCACAGATCTGGATGATGACAGACCTCTAAAAACTAGTGAACCTCCAGTACAAAGATCTGAGCGAGGCTGAAGAAAATTGAAACAAAATATGGTGAAACACAAAGCCTGGTTAGTAGTCAAATGATTCCTACATAAAAAAAAGAATTGACTGTGATGAAATCTTTTCACTAGTTGTAAAAATGGCTTCAATCCGAGTTATCATAGGATTAGTAGCCAATTTGAATTTAGAGCTTGAACAGATGGATGTTAAGACAATATTTCTTCACGGTGATCTAAATGAAGAAATCTACATGGAGAAGCCAGAAAGTTTCAAGGTTTCAGGAAAAAATAACATTGTTTGCAAGCTGAAAAAGAGCTTGTACGGCCTCAAACAAGTACTAAGGTAGTGGTACAAGAAGTTTGACTCGATCATGGTGAGTCAAGGCTACAAAAAAACTATTGCGGACCATTGTGTTTATATTCAAAGGTTTCCGGATGGAAATTTCGTTGCCCTTCTACTATATGTAGACGACATGTTGATTGTTAGACAAGATGCAGCGATGATCAGCCAGCTGAAGAATGAACTCTCTAAGTTTTCGACATGAAAGACTTATGACCAGCTCATCAGATTTTGGGAATGTAAATAGTTCAGGATAGACATAATAAAAAGTTATGGCTTTCACATGAGAGTTATATTGAACGGATAATCAGAAGATTTGATATATAGAATGCCAAACCTGCCAGCATTCCGCTAGTGCATCACTTCAAACTGAGCAAGAATTCATGTCCCTCATATAAGAAAGAGATAGAGATGTCATCGATATCATATTCTTCAGCAGTTGGAAGCCTAATGTATGCTATAGTATGTACCAGGCCAGATATTGCTCACGCAGTGGATGTAGTGAGCCATTTTCTCTCTAACCCATGGAAAAAATACTATGAGGCAGTCAAATGGATTCTCAGGTACCTCAAGATGTTGAGTGGGAGGTAGATACTACAGCATCCTACCATGTCACCTCTCACAGGGACTTCTTCATAACATACAAAGCATGAGACTTTGGAACAGTGAAAATGAGAAATACTAGTTCCTCTCAGATAATGGGAATTGGTGATATTCAGATGCGGACAAATGCAGGGTATACAATAATCCTGAAGGAGGTGAGACATGTTCCAGAACTTTGGCTTAATCTACTCTCGGGAATAGCCTTGACAAACAGGGCTATGCTAGCCACTTTAGCAATGACACATGGAAAATGATAAAAGGTGTCATGGTCGTCGCCCGGGTACATATTTATGACACTTTATACAAGACTTATGTGAAGATATGTGCATAGATCCTCAATGTAGCTGAACATGAGGCTTCTTAAAATCTGTGGCACTAGAGACTCGGTCACATGAGTGAGAAATGGTTGTCTACCTTGACAAAGAATGATCTAATCAATGTCTCCAAGAATTCTCATCTAGATCCTTGCAATCATTGTCTATTCGATAAGCAACATATAGTCTCCTTTAATTTTTCTTATACGAGAAGATTATAGTTGCTCAGTCTGGTGCACTCTGATGTTTGTGGTCCCTTGGAGGTGAATTCACTAGGCGGTAACAAATACTTTCTAATTTTCATTGACGATGCTTCTCGAAAAGTGTGGGCGTATTTTCTGAAAATAAAGGATCAGATCCTGGATTATTTCAAACTGTTTCATGCCATGGTAGAGCGTGAAATATGGAAGAAACTGAAGGGCATCTGCACATATAATGGAGGCGAATACACATATAGAGAGTTTGATGTTTAGTGCAAAAGCCATAACATTCGACATGAAAAGACTGTTCCACGCACTCCACAACATAATGGTGTTGCTGAAATAACGATCTACACCATTATAGAGAAATTCAGAAGCACGATCAGCATGGCTAAGCTGCGAAAGCCATTCTAGGGAGAAGTTGTTCGTGTCGCCTGCTACCTCATCAATAGATCACTATCCGTACCGTTGAATTTTAAGATTCTGGAGAAAGTATGGTCTAATAAGAATCTCTCATATTGTCACATAAGAATCTCTCATATTGTCACCTTCGAACATTCAACTGTTTAGCCTTTGCTCATGTATCCAATGAGCTCAGACAGAAGCTCGATGCAAGAAGTACTCCATGCATCTTCATAGGCTATAGAGAAGAGGAAATTAGATACAGGTTATGGGACCCGAAGGAAAAGAAGATCATCAGAAGTAGGGATGTAGTGTTTCTTAAAGACTAGACTATAGAAGATATTTAAAATCTCAAGATGTCTTCTAATTCCAGTGTCGAAAAAATTGATTCAAATCCAGACACAACCCCAGCACCAACACGAGTGACCACATATAATTGTGGGGTGCATGATATGTCAGAAACATATCCAGATAAGGAAGATGGTGTTGAGCAGATGAAGCTGCAACCGGCTCCATCAGAGGCTATAGGATCATCCACAGATCCGGATGATGACAGACCTCCAGAAACCAGTGAACCTCCAGCACAAAGATCTGAGCGAGGCCGGATTCCATTAAACAGATACTCAAGATCTGACTATATTCTGCTTATTGATGAAGGGGAGCCATAAAATTTCAAGGAAGCTGTATCTCATAAAGACAAAGGAAAATGGTTGCACGCAATGCATGATGAAATGAAATCTCTGCAGAAAAATCACACTTATGAGATAGTCTAGCTCCTGCAGGTATGAAGGCAATGAAGAATAAATGGGTGTTTAGGCTGAAGAAAAATGACAACGGAAATATGGTGAAACACAAAGCCCGGTTAGTAGTCAAATGATTCATACAGAAAAAAGGAATCGACTTTGATGAAATCTTTTCACCAGTTGTAAAAATGGTTTTAATCCGAGTTATCATATTATTAGTAGCCATTTCGAATTTAAGCTTGAACAAATGGATGTTAAGATAATATTTCTTCATGGTGATCTAAATGAAGAAATCTACATGGAGCAGCCAGAAAGTTTCAAGGTTTCAGGAAAAGAGAACATTGTTTGCAAGCTGAAAAAGAGCTTGTACGGCCTCAAGCAAGTACCAAGGTAGTGGTACAAGAAGTTTGGCTCGATCATGGTGAGTCAAGACTACAAAAGAACTACAGCGGACCAGTGTGTTTATATTCAAAGGTTTTCAGATAGAAATTTTGTTGCTCTTCTACTATATATAGACGACATGTTGATTGTTGGACAAGATGCATCGATGATCAGCCAACTGAAGAAGGAACTCTCTAAGTCTTTCGACATGAAAGACTTATGACCAGCTCATCATATTTTGAGAATGTAAATGGTTCAGGATAGACAGAATAAAAGGTTATGGATTTCGCATGAGAGTTATATTGAACGGATAATCAGAATGTTTGATATATAGAATGCCAAACCTGTCAGCATTCCGCTAGTGCATCACTTCAAACTGAGCAAGAATTTGTGTCCCTCATCCAAGAAAGAGACAGAGATGTCATCGATACCATATTCTTCAGCAGTTAGAAGCCTAATGTATGCTATAGTATGTACCAGGCTAGATATTGCTCACGCAGTGGGTGTAGTGAGCCGTTTTCTCTCTAACCCAGGAAAAAAAACACTAGGAGGTAGTCAGATGGATTCTCAGGTACCTCAAGGGTACATCGAAGTTATGTCTATGCCACGGGGCATGTGATCCAATCTTGGAAGGCTATACAGATTCAGATATAGTAGGAGATCTTGATGGTAGACAATCTACATCAGGTTTCATCTACATTTTTACAGGGGGTGTTGTGTCATGACAGTCAAGATTGCAGAGCTGTATTGCATTATCCACAACAAAAACTGAGTATATTGCAGTAGCAGAAGTAAGAAAGAAAATGTTGTGGTTAAATCATTTTCTCCAAGAATTATGGATCAAGCAAACAGAATACAAGATACATTATGACAGTCAGAGTGCTCTGGACTTGAGCAAGAATTCAATGTATCATTCTCGGACGAAGCACATCGATATTCGATATCATTGGATATGCGAGGTGATGGATCAACAACTGTTGAGACTAGTGAAGATCTATATATATGAGAATCCAGCTGGCATGTTAACAAATGTGGTTACTTAGGACAAATTAGAGTTGTGCAAAAACATAGTCGAGATAGTTGTCAGATGACAATCGTTTTGAATGCAGCTGGATGGGGAGAATTGAAGGATCCAACTACATTCATGCATTGCCAACCACCACCATTGCAAGCCTCCAATACACTTTAGGTGGAGTGTTGAAAATGATGGAAACTTACAAAATAACTTTATGTACATTTGTTGTTTTGTTGACTTTTGAGTCATGTGTTTTATTATAAATAAGGAGCTCATTTGAGAGCTCAAATCATCCCAAATATTAAGCTTCAAGTGAAGAAAGCTTAGAGAGTGTAAGAGAAAGTGAGATTTTTGTAAAGTTTGTAAACTCTTTGTAATTCTATTCTTATAGTAATAGATTCTGTTTTTCCTCAAAAATACTCTTCAGTAATCAGAGATTCACAACAAATATTTGACACATCTCGAGATTCAAGTCATTCTCCTTTTTCCCTTTGTTGAGTATTAAAGAATTTCCCTCATTCTCTCCTCTTGGACGTAGGAATGCATTCCTGCTAGACTATGTAACTCTTGTGTTCTTGTGATTGTTCTTGTTCTTCATATAAATCTCTCCCACCAAATACATTTACATGTTAGACAATTGATTATTCGTAATAGATTTACTCTTTTACCCCAAATGAAAATTGTGAGTTCCATTTTTATTGGCATGTGTCCGTGATAAAACAAGTTCAATTGAGTTGTAATCTTTCATGAAGATCTTTGTGCAATTGGAATGGTTTTTGGCTGTTGTGCATCAGACATGCGTTCGTGGTGAGTTCGTTGCAGTGTTCGAACGTGTGGCGTTAGTGGCACGTTCTTTATTGGGTTCGAACGGGAGCATTCCAGAGAGCAAATGTTCGAGTCACGTTCTTGGTAGGTTCGAACGAGATCATTCCAGAGAGCATCCGTTCGTTGTGTGTTCGATGGTTGTTCGAACGAGTCTTTCCAGTGGGCACGCGTTCGTGAAGCGTTCGATAAACCGTTCGAACGCCAGTCGCATCTGAACGCGTTTTTGGCCTGCAAAACCCTAGTTTTTCACCCTACCTATAAATATAACCCTTAGCCGCCATTCTCATTGGTTGAAACACAAATCCTTTGAGCCAAAATCCTTCAAAGCTTTCAACCTTATTTGATTCCACCATTGAAGACTTTTTATCTTATTGTCTTCTTCATTAATGGTGAGATTCCATCTTTGATAAACCTTCAACACAACTTAACCCAAATTCCCTAAACCCTTAGAGTTCTTTAGGAAGAAGTTTGGTAGTCGGAGTTCCGGCGTCATTGGTGATATAATCTACTCAGAGACTTCAGAGGTTCTGAAGAAAACCGTGGGTCGCGGGCTTGAGGAGTTGCCTTGAGTTCTTGCAGTATTGAGGTACTTGAGTCGGTGGAGTTGCCACCATAGGTCTTGACCATCGCTGTAAG
Organism: Zanthoxylum bungeanum; assembly: GCA_019454045.1. Classification (NCBI taxonomy): domain Eukaryota; kingdom Viridiplantae; phylum Streptophyta; class Magnoliopsida; order Sapindales; family Rutaceae; genus Zanthoxylum; species Zanthoxylum bungeanum. The sequence goes on from SKCR01046740.1 coordinate 16,683, forward strand.
TTTTTCTCTATATAGTGGATTCGGGTGGTAGCCTATACCCGGAGTGGTTTTTTACTCGGAAGAATTTTCCACTTCGTCACCACAAATCATTGTGTTGAATTTTGTGTGGTTTGGTTTATTTTGCTGCTTTAATTCCTGTTATTGTTTTAATAATTTGCAGCATAATTTTAGTTGATTGTTATTGTGGTTGCCTGTTTATTTATCCATAGTAGCAGTAACAGAACTTGTCATGCTTATTGTTTGTAATTCCGCATAGGGTCAGAACCTAGGATAACTTCAAATTTTCAATTGCTATCAGAGCCTGAACTCGATCCTTGACCCATTAGCTATGGAGCGTAGTCAACCCTTAAATTGTCCGCCATTTTTTGATGGCACATAATATTTGCATTGGAAGGTTCGCATGAGAGCGTTCCTTAAGTCCTTAGATGAGAGGGTCTGGATGACTGTTGAACACGGGTGGAAACCTCCCGTTGTTATTGTTGATGGGGTATCTTCCCCTAAAGATAAATTGACCTGGACCAAGGACGAATTTGATGCTAGCAATAGGAACAGCAAGGCTGTTAATGCCATACATGCTGCTGTGTGTTCTGCTGAGTTTAGGAGAATCTCAATATGTGAGATAGCCAAGGATGCTTGGGACATCCTGCAGACTGTGCATGAGGGCACATTGTCTGTTAAAAATAATAGACTCCAGGATTTAGCTACTAGGTTTGAGGTCGCCAGAATGAAAGAAGATGAGACATTTGATGAGTTTTATGCTGAGATTAACGATATTGTTAACTCTAGTTTTAACCTAGGTGAGACTATTCCTACCAGTAGGATAGTTAGGAAAATCCTGAGATCCATACCTGATAAGTTCCTACCCAAAATCAACCGCCATCGAGGAGAGCAATGACCTCGATCAGCTTAATTTAGATGAACTCGTAGGAAAGCTGCAGGTTTATGAGAAAAAGCTTCCTGGTTTTAGAGAGCAAAAAATGTTTGCGATGAAAATCGCTAAGGAAGTTGTGCATGATTCGTTTAGTGATGATGATACCATCACGGATCATGATTTGGCATTGTTTGCAAAGAAGTTTAAGAAATTTCTTAAACTTAAGAAGAGTGGCCATAACAGTAATAGAGATAGGGAGGTTATGCCTAGAGAGAGTAGGCATAATAGAAAAGAGTCTAGAGAGGATAGAGGTAGTAGATCCCGTGATGTCCAATGCCATGAGTGTGAAGGCTATGGGCATATTCGACCAGATTTCCCTACATATCTCAGAGCTAAAGGCAAGAAAGCCATGGCTGCCTCTCCTAGTGATTCAGAAGGTGGTTATTCTTCTGATGAGTCTCATAAAGGCAAAAAAAATTTTATTGCCTTTACTGCTAGTGTGACTGGTGAGAGAGAGATTGTGGTTAATGATGATGATTCAGAAGTCTCTCTTGATGAGTCTGTAGATGAGGAAAGTCTTCAGGTAGCTTATGTTGAACTGTTTAATGAGAGTTTAGCTATTAAGAAGACTAACATAGAGGTCAATAAAAGGCTGAAAGCTGTTGAGCTAGAAAAGAATGAAGCTCAAGCCAAGCCATTTGAGCAAAGCCTTTTGATGCTTGATGACCTGGAGGAGAGGAATAAGGGTCTAATTGATAAGGTCCTAGCTTTAGAGACTGAACTTGAAGATACCAGAACCCAGTTGTCTGTATTTTCTAGTGAGAATAAAAATGTGGACCGTATGTTAGGAATTATTTCTGAGCCTAACTGTGATAAGGCTTATTCTTCCAAAACTGTGTCTGTCGCAGCTAAACGTGACTTAGGTAAGAAACCTGTTGTGTGTAGTCATGTTTCTCCTCATGTGTTCCTCGTCGTGTATCCCAACCTCAATTTAAGGTGGTACATCGCTCTCACATCCTCTCTGGTTTGTGACTGTGTGCCACCACTGTGGCAAGACTGGACATATTAGGCCTAAGTGCTTCATGTTGCACAAGCAAAAGAAAAGGCCTAAGAGTATGTCGCCTAGATTTGAATCTTCAAATCTAGCTTCTCAAGTTTCTGTACTAACTAAACATACACAATTTCTTAGTGAGAAACTTTCTTTGTTGACTAGGAATTCTCAAGTGGATGAGGTTCCTAGAAAGGTTTGGGTGAGGAAGCAAGATGAATTCCCATCTTCCTCTGCGTGTCCTGATAGACATAATGAGAGTACACTTCAGTGTAACTCTACTTGAAAGATGCATTTTATTTTCCCATTGCATGTGTGTGTGCGTGTGTTTTATGTTTTTGTACGTTTATTTTGTTTTCACATCATATGGGTGTGTGTGTCTTGTTTTTGTTATATGTCCCTTGGTATATAGGATGGAAACCCGGACATAAATTTCATAGCCGATTCTGAATGGACGGTAGTATGATCTGCACTCGGGATACAACTCCACGTACCATTGGATGTTTTACAAGCCTGTTTATGTCTTTATTTTTATTGTTAAAATCTGAAGAAAAAAAATATATATAGAAAATGAACAAGACAAAAATTTTTTTTTTTACGGCTTGTTAGAGCATAAAAAGCTTATACATGTGATCCTGGTATGTAGGATATATGATTATGCATGTATGATATGCTTTTATTTTTCTTGATGCTCTATATATATGAGTGTGTGTGATAAAAACCTTTAGTATATTCAGTGCTTGCACCTCACATACACATTTTTTATTTATCAAGGTTTGGTCGCATGTATGAGTTTTTGGTATGACAATCTAATCTCTTCCATGCTTTGTTTGCTTAATAGTGTGACCTTTGACTAGATGACCTTGTGTTATCCCCTTTGCAAAAGTAAAAAGAATTACTTTAAAAAAAATGAGACTTAAATGCAAAAGAGCCAATATGGCCAATTTAAAAGATAAGGGCAAAAACCCTTCACTCTCGAAGAGTTATTAAATATGAGTTCATGATTTTCTGGGGTAAATAATATAGCATGCAACCAATGTTGCTTATTTTCAGGTCCTAGTGGTGCTGGGTTTTAACACATATTTTGTGGACTTGGTTTGTTTAGAGATGGATTTCTTTGGCTGTGTCCAGCTCATAAAATAAGGTCTTAAGCCTTGATTCGTTATGCACTTTATTTTTCCACGCAAGTGCTTTATATGCTTTGGTGTTTATGTCATATGCATAAGTGTTGTATTTAGCCACTTTTAAAATGATGCATATTGTTTCATGTCATAAACAGCTGAATACTGACTGGGTATCATTGTATCAGCTTGAAATGTTGTTTCAGTCAGTTTTTGACAGAATTTTTATTTCTCTCAGTATGTGCATGTGTGTGCTTCATGTTATTGCATACCAATTTGTTCTTTCTTGTGCACCTTTCTGAGTTTTGGTTTACTTCTCGTGTGTTATTTTACTAACTGTATGTGCCTGTTAGTGAGGGGGAGTAATCCTGTCTGTTTGTGCTCTTGCATGTGTTGTCTCATGTTCTCCTGTTATTTTTCCTGTTTCTTTTGCCCTTTGTCATTTCGTGACAAAAAGGGGGAGAGTAATATATTAAGGGGGAGAGCCTTAATATATAGGAGAGAGCCGTAGAATATCCTTTAGATATCTCCGTTTTAAGGGGAGTTAAGATTAAGGGGGAGAGGGATTTCTACTTGTTCATGCATGAGATTTTTACCTGTTTATTTTATACTTGATAATCCCAATGCTTTTCACGGTATATTGTTGATTGTGGATGTTTCAGGTAAGCAGGTATGTTGCTGCGGTGGCATTTATTTCAAGACTACTTTGTTAGGTGTTAGATCGAGTCCATTTGTAATAAGTCACTATTTTGATGGTTGACAGTTGACTATTTGCATTTTGGGTCTATTACCGTAGTCTTTGTATTAGGTAGTGTTTTTGTCACGGAATGCCAAAGGGGGAGATTGTGAGTTCCATTTTTATTGGCATGTGTCCGTGACAAAACAAGTTCAATTAAGTTGTAATCTTTCATGAAGATCTTTGTGCAATTGGACTGGTTTCTGGCTGCTGTGCATCAGACATGCGTTCGTGGTGCGTTCGTTGCAGTGTTCGAACGTGTGGCGTTAGTGGCACGTTCTTTATTGGGTTCGAACGGGAGCATTCCAGAGAGCAAACGTTCGAGTCACGTTCTTGGTGGGTTCGAACGAGATCATTCCAGAGAGCATTCGTTCGTTGTGCGTTCGATGGCCGTTCGAACGAGTCTTTCCAGTGGGCACGCGTTCGTGAAGCGTTCGATAAATCGTTCGAACGCCAGTCGCATCTGAACGCTTTTTTGGCCTGCAAAACCCTAGTTTTTCACCCTACCTATAAATATAACCCTTAGCCGCCATTCTCATTGGTTGAAACACAAATCCTTTGAGCCAAAATTTTTCAAAGCTTTCAACCTTATTTGATTCCACCATTGAAGACTTTTTATCTTCTTGTCTTCTTCATTAATGGTGAGATTCCATCTTTGATAAACCTTCAACACAACTTAACAACCCAATTCCCTAAACCATTAGAGTTCTTTAGGATGAAGTTTGGTAGTCGGAGTTCCGGCGTCATTGGTGATATAATCTACTCAGAGACTTCAGAGGTTCTGAAGAAAACCGTGGGTCGCGGGCTTGAGGAGTTGCCTTGAGTTCTTGCAGTATTGAGGTACTTGAGTTGGTGGAGTTGCCACCATAGGTCTTGACCATCGCTGTAAGTTTTTCTCTATATAGTGGATTCGGGTGGTAGCCTATACCCGGAGTGGTTTTTTACTCGGAAGAGTTTTCCACTTCGTCACCAAAATCATTGTGTTGAATTTTGTGTGGTTTGGTTTATTTTACTGCTTTAATTCCTGTTATTGTTTTAATAATTTGCAGCATAATTTTAGTTGATTGTTATTGTGGTTGCATGTTTATTTATCCATAGTAGCAGTAACAGGACTTGTCCTGCTTATTGTTTGTAATTCCGCATAGGGTCAGAACTTAGGATAATTTCGAATTTTCAAAAATTACCGTCAACAAAGGGATTAATTAGTAAAAATACTCAAAGTGAAACGATAAGGTTGGATAGGAAGAGTGAGTAGACGTCAAAAGAAGTGAGGATGACAATATTGAAGGCAGACATGACTAGCTAAAAGTGACATTTCATAGTGAATTGAAGCTAGACAGCACTCACTCACATGCACTGGTCTCCCTCTTAACTCTTAGGTCAGACCTTCCATGTCCTTTAGCTTCATGTGCATTGTGAACAGTAATCACATACCCATTCTTATCCCTGATCCTCTTTCACACTATATATACCCAAAGCTACCACAATCAATCGTTCAAGGCTAAGCTCAGAACAAGAAGCAAGATGAAGAAGAGTGGCATTTTGAAGATCAGGATTGTTGTAGAAAAGATACACAAGAGTCTTTTAATGGGTAGGAAATCAAGTTCCCATTGTGATGATTATGAAGAAGATATTAGAGACTATGTGCCTGAAGATGTTAAGGAAGGGCATTTTGCTGTGATAGCTATGGATGGTGAGCAACCCAAGAGATTTGTTATCCCATTGAGTTATTTGACTCACCCCAGGTTCTTAATGCTCTTGGAGCAAGCAGCTGAAGAGTATGGATTTGATCATGAGGGTGCTTTGACAATCCCTTGCCGGCCCTGCGAGCTTGAGCGAATACTAGCTGAGCATTGGCAGGAAGGAGAAGCCTTCGGCACTGGTAGTATAAATTCTAATTATGGATTTTCTTCTAATACAAGTTCCACTTGTAATTTTGATGGTAATTTCATACTTGAATTTCGAACTTTTTATAAATTGTGATGGTTAATATAAAAATTTATTTGTTATTGAATCTTAACCGTTTTATTAGTTGTACTTCTGTTGGGGTTATTCGACCTACCAATTGATTAACTAGTTATTAATGACTGCCGAAAATCAGTAATTTGTTCATTAAGTATTCAGTAATGACTTTCACTTAAGCTTGATTTGTTAAAAGATCAAACCACCCTTGTTTTATTTGCAATAAAACAGGATTTATTTTTCAATACATAAATGAAATGACTAAAATGCTTCCATCTTTGCATTTCATTATACAGGATTTATTTATCTTGTAAATTTTTTAAATTAAACCCTTAAAATTAAATTGTAAAATCTCCATCAAATAACCTCCCGATTTCGCCATTGCATACAATCATTTAAGAAAAAGGAGCATTGTGATATGGAAGTGATATATATCTGAATATATGGAAAGGAAAAAAGTGCAAAAAGTTGGTGATAAGAACATCCAATGTGGAAAGCATTTTCTTTGGGTGGGTCAATTAATTCAGCTGTCATCAATAGATATTTTTCTTGGCCACATTGTTGATCGAACGAAAATTGTTTGTTGACGTGTAGGAGGAAAAAGTATGGATGCTATTGCTTTAGGAGCACAGTTAATTTTCTATTTAATCTTGGTAATGTGTATACTTCAATAAATCAAAACAATACTTATATAAATGTCACACACAGGGAAGGGGATAAAGAGCAATGATCGATCCTCTCTGCGAAAACAGTACTATTGAAACCCCAGATACAGTGGGGACATTGTTGGATTATACAGCAAACAAGCTCAGCTATCACAAGAGAAGAAAAACTTCTATGAAGATTGTCTTAATTTATGTTCTCCATCTGCTATGTGTATTTTTGTTAAAATAACTTATTGAAAACGGATGAAGTAGTACACCCATCATATGTAAGTTTTTCTTCGACAAGAGATGAATTTACTCTTGAAGATGGGGGGAAATTCATAAAAACTAGCTAACACTACGCTAAAAAAGCTTTTACTAATACTAAATTAGTGTAAGTAAAGATTTTATTGACATTTGTTAATAGTGTCAGTAATTAAGAAATCAGATATTACTAACACTAGTTATTAATATCAATAATTTTATGATACAATAGTATCAATAATTTTCTGACACGATAATATCACTAATATATTGATACTAAAATATCATTAAAATATTGATACTAAAACATCACTATAATATTGATATAATTTTAAGTGTCAATATTTTATATTACCATTTACTGTCAGTAAATTATGTTAACATATTATCAGATTTTTACTAAAAAAAAATAAAAATAAATATATATCATTTTTTTTTCAGGTTTTAATACATACTTAAAATTTGAACAAACACCGCATGACTATGAAATCTAAATTCATATAACATCTCATAAATTCAACCTTCTTACAAAAATCGGATAAAATAACACTTTATTCCAAAATAAACAACTATATATTCTTATAAAATAGCAATTAGCTAACAATTGCAACAAATATATTAGATAAGTATTCAATTAATACAAAAATAACTACTACCACTGATCCAAAATCCTACTTCCAACATACACAATCCGCCTTTCTAATAACTTCAATTAAAAAAAAAAAAATTGTTAGAATAGCAACCATCACCGAGAGGAAAATAAGAATCATCAAAGAATTAACAATAGAAAACCAATATATCGGATCATTAGCGATCAGAAGATAGGTATCCCAACGAGATGCCCACTTCACATAACTTTCCTGCAAGGTAAGACGATGGGCAAGCATTATAAAGGAACAACACTGTCATTACAACCATAAAGGCAACAATTACAGGTCTTTTTTTTTAAAAAAAAAAATCAAGAGTATAAGGCCTTACATGGAACACCACATCATATGTAAATATAATTTCATCAACTTCTTGAGGAGATCATTCAGAGTTGTTAATGCATCTTCTCCTTTCAATCACCAATTCATACTCATGTTTAACACTGCATTCATCAAAATATTTGTCAGTATTGATACATATGCATAAGCTGTTACAATATTAGTTAGCACACATTCATACAAGGAGATATGGGGGAGAAAATGGTAAAAATCACCTTAATGGTCCTTGATGTTTCAACATTATTTTAATTATTTATTATTTTAATTTTATAATTTTATAATAAAAAATTAATTATAAATTAGGTGCCACATACGTTTTTTTAATTTTAATGTGAGATTATAATACGTTTTCTTATTATAATAGATTTTTTATTTTAATAGGTTGTCATTTTAATTTTATAATTTAAAAATACTAAATTAAAATATTAATTAATTAAATTAATATGTTTCTTATTTTAAAAGGAGATTATATTTTTATATCGTAATATATTTCTTATTTTAATTTTACAATTTAATAATAATAAAATATTTTTAAAGATATTTTAATTTTATGATTTAATATATGAGATTCTATTTTTATATTATAATGTGTTTCTTATTCTAGTCCCCAAGGGTGTGACTTGGTGGTGTGGTGCTCATGATCTCACCTTGAAGTTCTGGATTCGAATTCAAAAACTGCATTTCTTGTAAGAGCTTAGGACAGTCAGAGATTTTATCTGCTACGCTTAACCCCGGAGGGGTGGTTTGGTGGCAGGATTTCCAACGATTCTAAAAAAAAATGATTTCTTATTCTAATAATTTATTATTTTAATTTTATAAATTAATAATAAAAAATAAATTAATCTAGTCACGTATGTTAATTTCAAAAAGCACATACTAAAATAAGATGGGAAATGATACACTCACTAACAATCTAACAAACAAATTTACAAACCATATCACTGTAGCTACAGTGATTCACTGTAGATCACTGTAGCTACAGTGAGAGGTTTGTAAATTTGTTTGTGAGATTGTTAGTGAGTGTATCACCACTCAAATAAGATTTAGCCATGTGGAACGTACCACTCTACTCCACGACATTGGAATGTGAGTTTAGTACATGTACAGTAGAAGGTGGGTTTAGTACATGTACATTACTTTAAGCTGTGTCAACACTTAACAATGATCCCTGCCTTGTCGAGACAACATTTTCTGAGACTCCGAGTTGCCAAATTACGATACATTTATGGGTATTGCTACTACACCCAACCGGTATTGGTAACGGGGATAGTCTCGGCCATTGGATCTAATTTTTTAAAATCTAATGGTTGAGATTTCATTGATTATTAAATACATTAAAATATTGAAAATTTGTATTACCGGTTACCAAATGGATCTTGTTGATGGTGTTTTCAGGACCTATGTTATTTAAGGAGTACGACAGGGGTAAAAAGGGTAATTCCCTTCTTGGTCAAAATCATTAAAAAGCCGACCCGACCACATGAGTGGGGGGCCGAACACTTGAAGATAGGTGACCGACCACTTGAGATCGGATGACCGGGCATTATCATATCGACATCAGCATTCTCAGTTCAAAGGACTATCATGACCGACCTCATGAAGACCGACCAGATAGCGAGATATGCTCCAGAAGATGACACCATATTCTTACGGATAAGACGACAAGTTATCCTATTTTCATGGGGAAAACTGGTGAGTCAGAGTCCTAGTAGGATAAAGAAAGTAAAAGGAATAGTTTTGACTAGGAATCCTTATGGGAAAAGGGAATAGTTTCAACTAGGAAATTCTTGTAGGAAAAGTAATCTGATTTCTACACTATTATAAATAGAAGGGTAGAGTGTGCATAAGGGGAACAAGTTGAAAGTGGGGAGTGAATATGGGAATCATCATCAAGATCATTACCATCAGACTTCTAAACACAAGAGATATCAGAGAAGCATATCTCAGTAATAAAAGTATCATTCGTTTTGTGCCCGTGGACGTAGATTGGATCTGATCCGCCGAACCACGTTAAATCTCCTTGTTGATTGGCGTATTTATCTTTCTTTTGCTAAGTTTGCTTTTGGTTCCCCCATAACCAAACAAATTCACTATTGATGGAGGATTGTCTCGGGAGTAATATTCACATATTGCCCCTGAGACCAAAATCAGCCGTCAATAGTTGGCGCCGTCTGTGGGGAACTCAACAAAAAGCAGCTTGTGTGGTAAAACGATGGCAGAAGATGGAAATCATCGGTCGTCAGGGAGTTCAACAGCGGATTGGATGGAGAAAATAGAGGAAAATATGAGGAAAGATAGGGAGGAAAATCAAAACCTGTTGAAATCCATGATGAACAGATTGGAGAGGATGGAAGAGACGAATAATGAGAGGCTTGAAGTCGGAGCCAGTCGGAGGAGAGGCTAAAAAATGGAAGGAAAAAGAGTCGCAGATGTGAGTGATGACGATGAACCGATGAGGAAGGGTCTCTACGGGATGAGGTCCGTAGTGGTAGAAAAAGATTTACAAACGGAGGATACGTGGGAAGAAGAAGAGGGGAGACAGTCGCCAGATTCTTCCTATGATAGCCCCCGCGACACCAGAAGGGAAGATAGGAAGGATAGTGAAACCGGACTGGAAATCTCAAGTCATGAGGTACGCCGCACCCGGGGTGACAGACGCGAAGAAGGCCGCAGGAGGCGACACGGTAACACAGATGTCAATATAAAATCTTGGTTAAGAAAAGAAATGGCCAAGTGGGAAGTGAACCTCAAAACTGACACGGGAGATGCTCGGGACGACGAGGTTGAATCTCCATTCACAGAAGAAATAAGGTCGGTAAAATTTCCAAAACGATTCAACATGTCGTCTATGACGCCCTACAAAGGCTATACTGATCCAAGATCTCATATTGAGAGTTTTTGTCCTATTAATGGAGGTCCAATGAGTAGTAGGGGATGTCGTTTGCAAATTTTTTCCCCTAACCTTGGGAGGATCTGCCATTCTGTGGTTCAGAAGTCTAGCCCCATGGAGCATCGGAAGCTTCGCGCAACTCAGGAAGTCATTTGTTCGACACTTCAAAGGGGCCTGCGTCCCAAAGAAAATGGTGGGAGAATTGAGACTGATGAAGCAGGGGGATGATGAGCCCCTGAGGAATTTTATTGAAAGGTACCACAATTTGGTGCTCGAGGTCGGAGCATGCGAGTCATCGGAAGCGCTAGAAAGTCTCAAGGGAGGTTTGAAGGTCGGGAAGTTGTGGACTCACCTGAGGATTCAAGACGTATCGGATTATGCCACTTCCTTGGAGTTGGCCAGGAAGTTTATCTTAATAGAGGAGGAGAAAAAGATTTCCCGGGGAGTAGACACCCGAAAGGCTAAGATACTCATGTCAGACAATCAGTGGGATTCGATCAGAAATTTGAAGAGACCAGTCCCGGAGCAGAAGAAACTCAGACTGACACCTCCGAGTAGTCATGCTCAAGAGATAAAGTCATATGTCCAAGTCAACCGTGTCGCGGGGAGGACAGTATACACCCCCCTGAACAAACCTATGGCCCAGATAGTTCGGGAAATCTATGATAAAAGTCTGTTGGCCGAACCTAATTTGAGGAGGTTCCCGATTGAGGAGGGAAATAGTAGGGCTTACTATATCTACCATAACGTAAAGGGACATGCCACGAATGGGTGCAGAGACCTGCGGGAGAATGTGGAAGACTTGGTGAAAGAAGGCTATCTCAGTGTGTACATAGACCATTCGGTTTTTGAGGTCGACCAAAGTTGATAGCGGAAGTCATCCGGTCGGATGCGTGGAATGCTGAGATGCAGAGAGGATGTATTAAGAAGAGCCTTGTTTGTAGTGACCCTTGTAGAGTTGCAAGAAGGGCAACGGATCCCAAAATGTGAGTAAGACCTCTTCTGTCTTAGGCTGACATTCGATTATGCTTGTTTGTTATAGCTCACACAAAGGTTTTGATATTTGTTTTACGGCCCAGGCCTGCTCTTGTACCGCCGAGTCCGTTTTGTTGATATATGTTTTACGGCTCGGGTCTGCTCTTGTACCGCCGAGACCGATGTTTCTTTCCGGCTCAGGTCTGCTCTTGTACCGCCGAGACCGATGTCTCTTTCCGGCTCGGGTCTTCTCTTGTACCGCCGAGACCGATGTCTCTTCCGGCTCGGGTCTGCTCTTGTACCGCCGAGACCGATGTCTCTTCCGGCTCGGGTCTGCTCTTGTACCGCCGAGACCGAAGTCTCTTTCCGGCTCGGGTCTGCTCTTGTACCGCCGAGACCGATGTCTCTTTCCGGCTCGGGTATGCTCTTGTACCGCCGAGACCGATGTCTCTTTACGGCTCGGGTCTGCTCTTGTACCGCCGAGACCGATGTCTCTTTCCGGCTCGGGTCTGCTCTTGTACCGCCGAGACCGATGTCTCTTTCCGGCTCGGGTCTGCTCTTGTACCGCCGAGACCGAAGTCTCTTTCCGGCACGGGTCTGCTCTTGTACCGCCGAGACCGATGTTTCTTTCCAGCTCGGGTCTGCTCTTGTACCGCCGAGACCGATGTCTCCGGCTCGGGTCTGCTCTTGTACCGCTGAGACCGATGTCTCTTTCCGGCTCGGGTCTGCTCTTGTACCGCCGAGACCGATGTCTCTTTCCGGCTCGGATCTGCACTTGTACCGCCGAGACCGATATTTCTTTCCGGCTCGGGTCTGCTCTTGTACCGCCGAGATCGATGGTTGTTTCATCTCGGGGTCAGGTTACGTCCCACCGAGTCGGCTTCTTTGGACTGGGGATGTAACATTCCCCCAGAGCCAAGTCTTTGTTTCAGCTCGGGGTCGGGTTACGTCCCACCGAGTCGGCTTCTTTGGACTGGGGATGTAACATTCCCTCAGAGCCAAGTCTTTGTTTCAGCTCGGGGTCGGGTTATGTCCCACCGGGTCGGTTTTTTTGGACTGGGGATGTAATATTCCCCCAGAGCCAAGTCTTTATTCAGCTCGGGGTCGGGTTACGTCCCACCAAGTCGGCTTCTTTGGACTGGGGATGTAACATTCCCCCAGAGCCAAGTCTTTCTTTCAGCTCGGGGTCGGGTTACGTCCCACCGAGTCGGTTTCTTTGGACTGGGGATGTAATATTCCCCCAGAGCCAAGTCTTTCTTTTAGCTCGGGGTCGGGTTACGTCCCACCGATTCGGTTTTTTTGGACTAAGGATGTAATATTCCCCCAGAGCCAAGTCTTTATTCAGCTCGGAGTCGGGTTACGTCCCACTGAGTCGGCTTCTTTGGACTGTGGATGTAACATTCCCCCAGAGCCAAGTCTTTCTTTCAGCTCGGGGTCGGGTTACGTCTCACCGAGTCGGTTTCTTTGGACTGGGGATGTAACATTCCCCCAGAGCCAAGTCTTTCTTTTAGCTCGGGGTCGGGTTACGTCCCACCGAGTCGGCTTCTTTGGACTGGGGATGTAATATTCCCCCAGAGCCAAGTCTTTCTTCAGCTCGGGGTCGGGATACGTCCCACCGAGAGACTTATCATCGGCATGGGATCGGAGCATCTCCCCCATGGTCAGCCCTCTATTACCGAGAATTAGGGGATAGATGTTGATGGTGTTTTCAGGACCTATGCTATTTAAGGAGTACGGCATGGGTAAAAATGGTAATTCCCTTCTTGGTCAAAATCATTAAAAAGCCGACCCGACCACATGAGTGGGGGCCAAACACTTGATGATAGGTGACCGACCACTTGAGATCGGATGACCGGGCATTATCAGATCGATAGCAGCATTCTCAGTTCAAAGGACTATCATGACCGACCTCATGAAGACCGACCAGATAGCGAGATATGCTCCAGAAGATGACACCCTATTCTTACGGATAAGACGATAAGTTATCCTATTTTCATGGGGAAAACTGGTGAGTCAGAGTCCTAGTATGATAAACAAAGTAAAGGGAATAGTTTTGACTAGGAATCCTTATGGGAAAAGGGAATAGTTTCAACTAGGAAATTCTTGTAGGAGAATGAATCTGATTTCTACACTATTATAAATAGAAGGGTAGAGTGTGCATAAGGGGAACAAGTTGAGAGTTGAGATCAAAATCAAGAACAGTATCACTACGACCAAGCTTGTAAACACGAGAGATATCAAAGAAGCGTATCTCAGTAATAAAAGTATCATTCGTTTTGTGCCCGTGGACGTAGGTTGGATCCGATCTGCCGAACCACGTTAAATCTCTTTGTCGATTGGCGTATTTATCTGTCTTTTGCTAAATTTGCTTTTGGTTTCCCATAAACAAAACAAATTCACTATTGAGGGAGGATTGTCTCGGGAATAATATTCTCATATTGCCCTGAGACCAAAATCAGTCGTCAACAGATCTATTATAAAATTTGAAAATATTCGTTTTTTTCAATTTTATTTTTCCCCACTTGTTCTCATCTGCTCTGTTTTGCTCATTTCTCATCATTTACCGTTGAAGAAGCAACAACCCAAATTTTCATGGGTGCTTCAGATCAATCTTCTTCTCTTAGCGTGTTATTTTTTCACCTGGCAATATTTAGTTTTATTTTATGGCAACTGAGTTGGTTTTAAATTTAGTGTATATGACGTTGAAAGTCTTTAATAAATTTTTCGAAAGCTTAATTTTAATTTTAATTTTTTACTTCAGATCTGTAAAATATATCAAATGCATGATGCTTTTAGTCTATATCATGTTGAAATTAAGCTTGAGTCTTGCGATCATGGTGATATAGAGTCAGTTTTTTTAGTTTCCATTTATGGCAAATGAGGATTGTTATCATGGGTTTTGAAAAACATTATACTATAATCGAATAAAAAAATGAGAAATGAGAGATTTTTGGTGTGAAATATAAATGAAGATTAGCAGAATAAGGTAAATGTATATGCGTTTATTTTTGTTTTGCTGATTTGTATGTTTTGTTTTATATCTATAATTTTAGCTTCCAATGCATGATGCAAATGAGTGTTTTTCATAGGTGCTTTAGTTCAATCTTCTCTTAGTGTGCTCTTTTTTCATGTCATGTTTAGTTTCCAATGCATTTTGCGATTTTCAAATAAATTTCTATTATGAAAATTTGGATAATAAACACTAAATAAGTCATTGAACATGATAATTTAGGTAACAAATATGTAATATTGTCCAACTTGAAATTTTATTGTATTAACCTAAAATCTAGGTAATAAATATGAAAATTATAGCAACTAACAAGAAAAATTATCATTCATGTTCTTATTTGTATGTTTAATGCATAAAATTGAATGTTAATACTTAATAAATTTCATAACATGAGATTGATTTGATATTTCACACGTGTCTAAATTTCAAATATGAAAATTTAGACAATAAACATGAGAATTTAGGCAACAGACATGTAAATATTGCCCAATTTGAAATTGTATAGCATTGGCTTGAAATTTTAACAATAAACATGAAAATTTTGACAACAAACTTGAAATTATTTCACAACCTGGAATTTTTACATTAAACATAAAATATTCTTTTTATTATTATATTATTAAATCATATTTATTTTATATTTTAAAAAATATTTATTTTATATTTTAAAAAATATTTATTTTATTATTTTATTTTATTTGGTGCCCAATACATCTATAGGCAACCAAACTATGTACAAATTTGGAGAGGCGTTAGAAAGAGCGTCTCTGGATCTGATTATATTATGGGGTACTATAGTCATGTCCTACATTTATATTATTATAGGGTCATGCTAATAAGTGTCTTAAGGGTACTTATTAAGAATCCATATTTAGAAAGTTTTTACATCATTTTTTTAGAAAATGTAAAAAATTATCAAAATATTAATTATATTTTCCTTTTTCCCATTAAAATTTTCTCATAAAGCACTCATTAGCATTTTCTATTATTATATATGTACTGTCACCTGCCGTCAACTCCAGTCAAATCAAAAGTTTTAAGGGATATTTACACAAATAACACAATAGTTTTTGTGAATTACAAAATTATCACATTCTAAAGTTTCTTACTTCAAAATTACTAAATAGTAAATAGTCGCATTTTCTCATATACCCTATCTCTCATTTTCTCAACCGGTAGTGGCCGACGACAGCGGCAGTGGCATCCAATAGAGGTGGTGCGATGAGGCGGTGGTAAAAGCATCGAATTTACACATTTTTAAAAAAAACTTGTATCAATTTTATCTTTCTCAATTTATTTGTTTAATAAGTGGGTAATCTTCTTTCAAATATTTATTTTTCAATTTTTTCTTACTTTTTTTTTTTTTTTTGGAGAAGAATTGCCCAAATTTCAGCAGGGCATTAGGTAAATACAGACTTTTAATTCATGTACATTGTACTCCAACAAGCACCCTAGGAGGGTGAGAAAATTTAACAGGTTTGAGGGCTTATCTTCCCTCTCCCCATGCCACATTTGATTTTTTTGTCTCCCCTATAATTTCTTATTTGTCATATTCCTTTCACCAAAATTTCATTTTCAAATAAACCGTATATATCCAATTTTTTATTTATTTATTGATATATACATATATATATATATATATATATTTTGATAAATTTTTTAAAAGGAAAAAAAAATATGAGAAGGGCGTTCCCCGCCCTTTTTTGTGTTATTCTTTTAAAATTTTTATCAACAAATATATTTTATAATTTAATTTTATTTGGTTAAATTATATTATTTTAATACATAAGTAGTATTAATATTTTTTAATTTATTTAACACTACTTATGTATTATAAAAATGTTCTCATGTATATTATAAAAATATTTATTTAAAAATAGTACAAATAACAACATAAAAAGTTACACTTAAAAATATAAAAACATAAATTCTAATCTATGTTGCCTCCAAAGTCTCCTCCTGGCGCACTTGGTGATATACTCAATACTTCGTACCATAATTAATTACGAATCATATAACGAGTGACCCATTCTTTAGCTTCGTACGATGAATGTTCCCACCACCACATTGTGATGAGTGGTATAGAGTAATGAGGGTGTAAAAAAACTTGCACAAAGTGTCTACCAACATGAGCAATAGCTATTTCTTGACGCTCTTACTCTGGAACTGCATGAGACCTTAATGGCAAGTGAGTAAAACAACTCCAAACATTCTCAGCAAATGTATGCAGTACAAGATTGTACCTCGAAGCGATGACAATTCCTAAACTCATTGAGTTCATCCAATGTACCTCTGGTGTCGGCGACCAGAAGAAACGCAGTAAGTGTAATAAAGAATGTGATATATACCAAGCATGAGACTGCGTTTCTTCATTACGTTCTGATTTATGTGATGACAATTCCTCAACTCATTGAGTCCATCCAATGTACATCTGGTGCCGGCGACTGGAAGAAATGCAGTAAGTGTAATAAAGAATGTGATATATACCAAGCATAAGACTGCATTTCTTCATTACGCACTGATTTATGTGCCAAATACAAAGAATGTGACGAGCCATGGGAAAACATGTTTCAATGGCTTTAATAAGCCCCAAATCCCGATCTGAATCAAAAACTGATGGCAATGATGCTCATTTTTCAATCATTTATGTCTTCAAGATTGATAATGCCCATGTTAGTTGCCCAGCCGTCTCATTACTAAGATATACGAACATAAGCGAGTAAGTTCGCATTGTGGATATGATACCAACAACCTCCAATAGTGGTATCCGATACTCGTTGCTCTTGTATGTTGCATCAATGATTAACACAGAAGAAAAGTTAACAGACAGCTCTAGGCTTTTAGAATGAACCCAAAAAATATATGTAATTTCATTGGTGTCTGGATTTGTAAGGTAATCATGAAGATAATTTTTCTTAATCAATTGATCCAAAACATATTGAATAGCAGTTAGACCACCCTGTTTCGCTTCTTTGTTTCTGGAAATAGCATTGTAAATGCTTCTGTTGTCCGTACTATTTGACATGTCTCTTTCTTTTAAAACACTAAGAATTTCACGAGGTGCGGTGTTGTTGGCCATATCAATCACAAATTGTTTCTCTAACGGTTTTAGCCTAGACGGATATTCATGACCATCAAGATATTCTGCTACTTGATGGTTATGGAAAACACATGTAACATTTAATCCCCACATAACACCGTCTGGAGGTTTTGGTATACCTCGCAACTCAAATGGGCATTCACATTTTTTTGTCCCACTATTTTTTACTATAGATTGACCTTCAACAAGATACCGTGGTGGTTTGTACTTTCCTCCTCTTTCACACATAAGATGACACTTTGGCAGCTTGCCGCCTTTCAAATTAGCAGAATTTTTAATCACTATCACAATATTATTTTCTAGACCAACTCTGTTCGCCCAATTTATCATATCTTATCTACTTTCAAAGATCTATATAAGAAAATAATGAAGATGTATAAATAAAAAATATACATAATTTCTACGCTTTAAAAATAAATAACGAATATACATAATACAAACATAAAAATAACATGGTCTGTAGTAAATTCAGTTGTATAATCACGACTATTGCTGTAGATGCTTTCCCCACTTCGAACTTCATTCTCGCCTGACCAACTATCTGAAAATGAGACCAAGTTTCATTATACATAATGTTTCCCGAAGATGATGACTCTATTCTAAAAGAGAGAATGATATGTTGAATGAGAAAGAGAGAATGAGATGAGAGAATCTCAAATGATATTACCTTCAAACTTACAAACTACCTCTTTATATTAGAAGTAAACTCAAATAAAACAAATAACTTTTAAAAAAAAAAGTAAAAGTATATATGGATACTAATTTACGAAATTAAATAAGACAAACAACTTTTAATAAAGAAAATATAAAATCAAAATCAAAATCAGAATCAACACAACTTTTAATAAAATATTTAAAAAAAAAAAGTAAAAGTAGATATGGATACTGATTTACGAAATTAAATAAGACAAATAACTTTTAATAAATAAAATATAAAATCAGAATCAACACAACTTTTAATAATAAAAAAATTTTAAAAAAAGTAAAAGTAGATATGAATATTGATTTACGAAATTAAATAAGACAAACAACTTTTAATAAATAAAATATAAAATCAGAATCAGAATCAACACAACTTTTAATAAAATATTTAAAAAAAAAAGTAAAAGTAGATATGGATACTGATTTACGAAATTAAATAAGACATAACTTTTAATAAAGAAAATATAAAATATAAAATTAGAATCAGAATCAGAATCAACACAACTTTTAATAAAAACTATTTATTTAAAAAAAAGTTATGAAACCCTTTTTTTCGGAATTAAAAAAATATATATATATATTAAGAAAGGGGGACGGTTCCCCTTAAAGGGGAACGATATGATCGTTCCCCAAGGGGGAACGATATGATCGTTCCTTTTTTTTTTTTTTAATTCAAAAAAAATAATTATGAGTATATTCAAAATCTATTTTATTTTATAATTTAAATTTATTTGGTTAAATTATATTATTTTAATAAATAAGTAGTATTAATTAAAGTAAAAATGAATCAAAAAAATAAATGAATAGATACGAAATATGTAATATTTATTAAAAAAATAAAAAAATAAAAAATAATTATTAAAATCACAAATGGAAATATAATTAGTATATAATTATTTTTAAATTAATATATATAAATATATAAATTTTGTAATGTATAATAGTTGAAGAAGTCAAAATTAATAATGAAAGTGGCAATTTAGTAAGTTGACAATGAGACAAAGATGGGGAGTGTGTCAAGCGTGTCGGGGGTGGGATGATCAATTTTCTGGTCACATTCATGATAGAATGAAATAGATTTACATCTATTTATGATCTGCATCTGCTTTACCTGGTGTCTTGTTCAACTTGCTTGCTGGGAAGTGCAGTCTAGCCATCAAAGAACGGGGTGCCCGTGTTTTTGGTCAAATCCCCTCACACAAACATATCATCTCCAGAAACAGTGCTGAAAGGTATGAAGGTCCCAAAATAAACAGTACGCCTATGTAGGTTCCATAACCACTCCCTAATGGGCTTCAAGCTAGAATCGTGGTCTGCAAATACCTCATTGACTTGAAAATATGTGCCATTGAGGGAAAAGCTCCCTCTCTTTGCTGTTCTTCGACACGGTATCAAAATGGTCCCCCGAACAATTTGATACTCCGATTCTCGAACACTGTTGCATGAAAAACATGTCTTATCATCACACAATTTTCCATCTTCTTGAGAACTGCACGTACTTTCAGGTGGTTGAATGGAATTTGCCATTTCACCTGGTGTCCATATGGCAAGAAGATATCTTCCCGGGTCATCAGGTTCTCGTTTATCCAACATTTCCAAAAGAGGGTGTGAATCTGGAAGTTCATACACTTGGTGCTCTGTTCGTAGACGACTCGTATGTTGGAAATTCTTTAAATATTCATTAAGGATATATATGTCTTTTGAATGCAATGGGTGCATGAGAGGGGTACAACCCTTTAGAGGGTTGCACCCCACCCCAAGGGGTGCCCCATTGACACTCTTCCATGCCTTTATAAAGGAGGCTCTATGTCCAATTAAAAGAGACATAAGACAATCCGAATTTAAAAGTCAAGTTTTCCATTTGTTTTGAGAGAGAGTTCCACCATATTCCAAGTTCATATACTTGTTAAGGAGTGCTCCTTGAACAAGAAGCAACCAAGTTATCCTGGGAGAACATTGGCCAATTCGAATCCGTGAAACACATGTGACGGAGGCTAATAAGTTCTTAAGGACAGAGAGATCTCGACTTGGATTCGTCATTGCATTTTCCAGGTTTTCTATAGTTTTTCATGTTTTAGGGTTTTATGATAATTTAATTATTATTTACTGGTTTAATTTGTTTGAAGCATTTTGTTTTAACGTTTAATGACACTATTTGGACAACAATCTTAAGAACTTATTATACTAGTGTTGTTAGATAGTAATTCACATGCTAGGTTAGAAAATTTTCTGGAAAAATACGAACTGTGCATGAAAAACCTGTAGGGCGTTCGAACGCCCGATGAACGCGAAGGCTTAAATTTGAAATTTGTAAGAACGTTCGAACGCGTCTTCAAACGCAACTTGAATGCAAGCCTTCTGCCTAACAACGTTCGAACGCTACTAAACGCAACTCGAACGCAAACTCTCTGGAATCATTTCGTTCGAACGCATTTTCGAACGCTATTCGAACGTGAACTCTCCAGAATCATTCCGTTCGAACGTGTTATCAAACGCTACTCGAACGTGAACTCTGTGGAAACACTTCGTTCGAACGCGTTGTCAAACGCAACACGAACGCACACACACTGGACAGTCTCGTTCGAACGTAGATACGAATGCGACACTAACGAAATCGTCCTGTAATTATTATAAACTGCAAACTTAGATTGATATTAACTTAGTAAATCATATACTGTAACCCATTAATCTTGGTAGTATAGATTTAAGTTATTATTAGGTTGTTCAATTATCACAAGCATACACATAGTGATAAAGTTGAAATTGATTGTGTGTTGCATACTTGGGTTAGATTTAAAGTGTAATCATACACAAGAAATTCCATCCAATCTTGATTGACACTTACACATATATCTACACATATCGTATATTATTTGTGCATTGAAGAAGTGTAATTATGAGTTTGAATTGCTAAAAGATCCCTTTGAAAAAGTGTTTAAAGAATATTCTGTCAAAAAGGCGATAAGAGCCTAAGTGGTCAGGGACTTAAGTGGTACTCCGGACCCCCCTCGTCCTCTGGGAATATTCGTTTATTCATTTTTCTAAAGAATCTTTAGTTAAAATTCAAGGACTTGTGTTATTGGAACCACCGTCCAATAGAACAATAAGTGGTTACCTAGTATATCATTTTGAACAAGATCATACGTTGATCATTGTGCAATTATATTTTGTAGATTAATTGACCCCTATTGGATTTTCCAGTTACAAATGGCTAGCGGAAACATCACAGTACCAGTCTCTCATGGAGAAAAGCGAGGAGAAATTTGGTGGGGAAAATTTCAAACAATGGCAGAGCAAAATGCTGTTCTACCTGACAACTCTCCAGTTGGCTAAATTCCTCAAAGATCCTCCGGGTCCTGTGGAGGGTGAATCAGAAATGGCCAAGGAAGAGCGAGAACAGACATGGATGTCTGGAGACTTCTTATGCAAGAACTACATTTTGGGTGATCTTGATAATACCCTGTACAATGTGTACCAAGACATGACTTCTGCGAAGATTCTCTGGGAATCTCTCGAGAAGAAGTACAAAACCGAGGATGTCGGACAAAAAAAATTTATCGTGGGTAGGTTCCTGGACTACAAGATGGTAGATTCAAGGACGGTGATGTCTCAATTGGGAGAACTGCAGTTGATCATTCATGAAATACTGGATGAGGGAATGAAACTCTGTGAGATGTTTCAAGTTGCCGCCATAATTGAAAAGTTGCCTCCATCATGGAAGGACTTCATGAGCTATCTGAAACAAAAAAAGAAGCAGATAAGCCTTGAAGACCTCAGTGTTCGATTGAGAATCGAGGAGGACAACATGATGTCCGAGAAGGCCAGCTACAAGACTATGAAGTCTAAGGCCAATATCATTGATGGTGTAAATGGTAGCAAGAAGAGAAAGAACAGTGGAGCTGATTCTTCAAATAAGAAGTTCAATGGGAAATGCTACAACTGTGGAAAGAGCGGTCATATGTCAAAGGACTGCAGAAACAAGAAGTCTCAGGACAAGGGCAAGAAAAAGAAAAATGAGGCCCATGTCACTGAAGGAGAGCAGCTGACTGATGAGATCTCAGAGATGGAACTATCAGCAGTGGTAACTGAAGCCAACATAGTTGGGAATCCAAGAGAATGGTGGGTAGACACTGGGGCTACTCGTCATATTTGTGCAGATAGCAAGATGTTTTCCTTGTATCAGAAGGTCGATGGCGGCGATCATCTGACAATGGGAAACTCGTCTATCTCTCAGGTGGTTGGACAAGGCACAGTGGTTCTGAAGATGACATCTGGAAATGAGCTAACATTGAAGAATGTACTGCATGTTCCAGATATTCGGAAGAACTTAGTCTCAGGATCTCTCCTTAGTAAGGCTGGTTTTAAGCTTGTATTTGTTTCTGATAAGTTTGTAATGACAAAGAATGATATGTATGTAGGAAAATGTTACCTAACTGAGGGCATTTTCAAACTAAATGTAATGACTGTCAATCATGCTATTAATAAAGCTAATACTTCTACTTATATTATTGAGTCACAAAATGTATGGCATGGGAGGTTAGGACATGTTAATTATGATATCATGCGTAAATTAATTAACATGGACCTTATACCTAAATTTACAATTGATAGCGAACATAAGTGTGAGGCATGCGTTGAAGCAAAAATGTATAGAACATCATTTTATTCTGTGGAACGCAATTCTGAACCTTTAGAACTTGTACACACTGACGTGTGTGACATGAATATTTTGCAAACAAGAGGCGGTAAAAAATACTTTGTCACTTTTATCGATGACAGCACAAGATTCTGCTATGTGTACTTGTTGAGGAGCAAAGCTGAAGGTATTGAGAGCTTTGTACACTATAAGAACAAAGTTGAAAATCAACTTGGCAAGAAAATCAAAAGAATCAGGAGTGATAGAGGTGGTGAATACGTTTCACCATTCGGTGAATATTGTTATGTGCACGAAATTATTCACGAAACCACTGCTCTTTATTCTCCTCAAGAGAACGGAATTGCGGAGCGCAAAAACTGAACGTTGAAGGAAATGATGAACGCCATGTTGATGAGTTCGGGTTTACCCCCAGAACTTGTGGGGGGAAGCCTTGCTTTCCGCGAACTACGTTCTAAACAAGCTTTCTCACAGAAGATTAGACAAGACACCATATGAGTTGTGGAAAAGTTTCGTACCTTCCTACAAATACCTAAAAGTGTGGGGGTGTCTTGCCAAAGTAATGGTTCCTAAACCTAAGAAGGTTAGAATAGGCCCCAAAATGGTTGACTGTATATTCATTGGATATGCTTGCAATAGTAGTGCATATCGATTCTTGATACACAAGTCTGAGATTCTTTACATCAATCCGAACATAATAATTGAGTCAAGGAATGCGACATTTTTTGAAGAGACGTTTCCTTGTAAGGAAAGACAAAGAACATAGTCTCTCAAAAGAACAATTGATACTGTCAAGGACAGTGATTAGGTTGACCAAGAATCAGATCAACGTGCAAATGTTGAGACAATCGAGCCTAGACGTGGCAAAGAGCTAGAACGTCTAAGTCGTATGGTCCCGATTTTCTGACATACTGGTTAGAAAATGAGCCTCAAAGCTATAAAGAAGCTGTGTCTTCTCCGGAGGCACCTCTGTGGAAAGAGGCTATTAACAGTAGATTGATTCAATCCCACAGAACCATACTTGGGAGTTGGTTGATCTTCCTCCAGGTTGTAAGTCGCTGGGCTACAAATGGATATTCAAACGGAAGATGAAAACGGATGGATCAATAGATAAGTATAAGGCAAGACTTGTCATAAAAGGTTATAGACAAAAGGAAGGCCTTGATTACTTTGACACATATTCACCAGTGACTCGTATCACATCGAAAAGAATGCTTATAGCCATAACAACTATATTTGGTCTTGAAATACATCAAATGGATGTAAAGACGACATTCTTGAATGGTGAATTGGATGAAGAAATTTACATGGAACAACCAGAATGATTTAGTGTTCCTGGATAAGAACAGAAGGTGTGCAAACTTGTAAAATCCTTGTACGGATTAAAGCAAGCACCTAAACAATGGCATGAGAAATTTGACAAAGAAATGTTGTCAAGTGGGTTCAAAACCAATGAGTGTGATAAGTGTGTGTACACCAAATCAACTCAAAAATGATATGTCATTGTGTGTCTCTATGTAGACGATATACTGATAATTGGTAGTAATCATGAAATGATTCAGTCTACCAAAAACATGTTATCCAGCAGATTTGATATGAAAGATATGGGAATAGCTGATGTAATCCTAGGAATTAAGATTTCTAGGACATCAGACGGATATATATTATCTCAGACTCATTATATTGAGAAGATACTTGATAAATATATCAAATGGGATCTAAATGTGGCTAGAATTCCTGTAGACATAACTCTTCATCTATCAAAGAATACCGGTTCAAGCGTATCACAATTAGAGTATTCAAGAATCATAAGAAGTCTGATGTATCTCATGAATTGCACACGACCAGATATCGCTCAAGCTGTGAACCAGTTTAGTATATATACGAGCAATCCATGACATAACCACTGGAAAGCCATTGTAAGAGTTTTTAGGTATCTGAGAGAAACTTCAAAATATGGACTACATTACGAGAGATATCTTGCTGTACTAGAGGGATACAGCGATGCTAACTCGATATCTGATACGGTGGATTCCAAATCTACGAGCGGATTTGTTTTCACACTTAGTAATGCAGCTGTGTCATGGAAATCCTCGAGGCAAACATGTATTGCCCGGTCTACTATGGAATCAGAGTTCATAGCGTTAGACAAAACAACGGAAGAAGCAGAATGACTTAGAAACTTCCTGGAGGATATTCCTAGTTGGCCCAAATTGGTGACAGCGATTAGTATACATTGTGATAGCTAATCGGCTATTGGGAGAGCCCAAAATACAATGTATAATGGTATGTCTCGACACATACGTCGGAGACATAATACCATACGTCAACTGCTCTCAAGTGGCATAATAACGATCGATTATGTCAATTCGAAGGAAAACCTAGCAGATCCACTAACTAAAGGTTTACCTCGAGAGCAAGTTGAGAAGTCATCGAGGGGAATGGGCTTGAAGCCTATAAATTAAGAATTGTCACTGTGGAAACCCAACCTAGCTGACTGGAGATCCCAAGATCTAGGTTCAAAAGGGACAACTGAAACTTTGTGCAATTCAAAACAAGCACTGAAGAGTTTTGTACTCTTTCTCATTCCGATAATGATGATGAGTGTTGTCTGTCATTGGTTAGGATAAACTAAGGCTTTTAATGATCACTATATTAGGAGATGAGTCCTAATGGGGGTAAAGACAGATTATCTCTTCATAGTAGATCACCTATTTCAAGTAAGAAGTGAGGCCGCTTCCATGGGAACTTTTAAAGGCGGATTACCCTAAAGTACTTGATGAATCCGGGACCGTTGTTCAGGACCGAAATGAACACAACAATAGAACGGGAAAATGGTCGAAGTAAAGCTGTGTGTTGGCAGTTGTCTTGGTTTACACCAACGGCAGAACAGTTCAAGACTATGAGTCACTGGTTTGCTGAGTAAATCCGATTGTCATTCACTAGAAAAGGTTCAAGGCGAAAGCTACCTATTTCGATGCAGCTTTAGTTCATGGTAACTCTCTCAAGTGTCTACATGAATATTTGAACAATTGTGGGGGATTGTTGGAAATTCTTTAAATATTCATTAAGGATATATATGTCTTTTGAATGCAATGGGTGCATGAGTGGGGTACAACCCTTTGGAGGGTTGCTCCCCACCCCAAGGGGTGCCCCATTGGCACCCTTTCATGCCTTTATAAAGGAGGCTCTATGTCCAATTAAAAGAGACAGAATACAATCTGAATTTAAGAGTCAAGTTTTCCATTTGTTTTGATAGAGAGTTCCACCATATTCCAAGTTCATATACTTGTTAAGGAGTGCTCCTTGAACAAGAAGCAACCAAGTTATCCTGTGAGAACATTGGCCAATTCGAATCCGTGAAGCACCTGTGACGGAGGCTAATAAGTTCTTAAGGACAGAGAGATCTGGACTTGGATTCGTCATTGTATTTTCCAAGTTTTCTATAGTTTTTCATGTTTTAGGGTTTTATGATAATTTGATTAGTATTTATTGGTTTAATTTGTTTGAAGCATGTTGTTTTAACGTATTGTGGACAACAGGACCTGGGCGACGCCGTTCCTAGGCTCGCGGCACTAGTGGGAAATACTAAATAATATGGAGTCGCCACCCGGTGTGAACCGGGACAAAGATTTAAGGCCGCACTCACCCCTCGCAAGGGAAGACCTCAAACCATTGGGTTCGGAATGGTCCTTACTTATGTCACTTGTAATGAAAGGATTTATGTAATAATTTAATCAAGCTTAAGTAACACTTATTTCCAAGAGTATCATGCTTCTAAATTTTCATGTGCAAAATAAAACTTATGTACACATTTCACATATATCTTACATTTAAAATTGCATTCTTAACATATATCAAAATAGCAACGAACATACAACTTCATTTGCATATTACATTCAGGAAGACACAAGCACAAATATTAACCATACAAGCACACATATGGGCATTTTTCCAAGTGGTACGTGGAATTATATCCCAAGTACAGACCGCACTACCGTCCATTCGGAATCGGCTACGGAATTTACGTCTGGGTTTCCATCCGATATACCGCAAGAAATAATACTCAAGTGTTATCACGGCATAAGCATATGAACTGTAATACATTAACATATTTGTATTCATGCATGTGGGGATAGCTACTAGGAAAACTATGCATAAAATCTAATGAAGAGGACTCAATTCAGTGGGTGCGCGTTCGTGTAGCGTTCGTAAATGCGTTCGAACGGTAAACAGAAGGTTCGCGTTCGTATGGCATTTGATAACGCGTTCGAACTGAAATGAAACAGAATGCTCACGTTCGTATGGCGTTCGTGAACGCGTTCGAACGGGAATGAAACAGAATGCTCACGTTTGTGTGCGTTCGTGAATGCGTTCGAACGCGTTCACGAACGTCATACGAACGTGAGCATTCTGTTTCATTTCAGTTCGAACGCGTTATCAAACGCCATACGAACGCGAACCTTCTGTTTACCGTTCGAACGCGTTTACGAACGCTACACGAACGCGCACCCACTGAATTGAGTTCTCTTCATTAAATTTTATGCATAGTTTTCCTAGTAGCTATCCCCACATGTATGAATACAAATATGTTAATGTATTACAGTTCATATGCTTATGCCGTGATAACACTTGAGTATTATTTCTTGCGGTATATCGGATGGAAACCCAGACGTAAATTCCGTAGCCGATTCCGAATGGACGGTAGTGCGGTCTGTACTTGGGATACAATTCCACGTACCACTTGGAAAAATGCCCATATGTGTGCTTGTATGGTTAATATTTGTGCTTGTGTCTTCCTGGATGTAATATGCAAATGAAGTTGTATAATCGTTGCTATTTTGATATATGTTAAGCATGCAATTTTAAATGTAAGATATATGTGAAATGTGTACATAAGTTTTATTTTGCACATGAAAATTTAGAAGCATGATACTCTTGGAAATAAGTGTTACTTAAGCTTGATTAAATTATTACATAAATCCTTTCATTACAAGTGACATAAGTAGGGACCATTCCGAACCCAATGGTTGAGGTCTTCCCTTGCGAGGGGTGAGTGCGGCCTTAAATCTTTGTCCCGGTTCACACCGGGTGGCGACTCCATATTATTTAGTATTTCCCAACTAGTGCCGCGAGCCTAGAACGGCGTCGTCCAGGTCCTTTTGTCCACAGTCTGGCGACTCCACTGGGGATAGAGAATTGGCCCCGAAATATTGTCTTGTAATGAGTGGATTTATGTTTTAATTGGCCATGTCTATAGTGGATAAGTAGGGGTTTAATCAAGGGCACTTTGAGGCTAGGTAATGGTTTTGTGTCTTCCTTCACTCACTACCTTTCTAGAAGGAAAAGCTGTGAGGACACCTATATGGCCATCTACTCGTAGCCTTTTGTGATGGACTAATTTGGAGGACTCGTTGTTTATTCCTGACAATAAGCGATAAGAGCCTAAGAGGCTTGGGTATTTAAGTGAGCCTCGCTCCACCTTCCCTCTGGGGAATCTACAACGGGAAATCCATTTGACAGTCCATCACACAGCATAGCTCATTGGCACGAACCTTAGTGTATAAAAAGGGATGCACTCACTTGGTCGCTTGAACCCTTGAGTGGGGAGACCTAGTTGTGGGCTATCCTTCGCCGGTGAGAGCCTTTGTCCATACTCTTGCAAATCCACCCATATACCGGTTTGTACGGTTAAAGTAACAATTATTTCCTTGAGCATGTGCTTATGGACCATCCTCATTTGGATGCGGTTGGACTATTGTCAGAAATGCGGGCTTGCTGGGCCATTTAAACTGGGGCAAGTTCGTACCGTATGACTATTGGGCCCAAGGCTTCTGAAATGTTGATGGGCCATTATGTAAAAATTATTATGTTAAGTTTGCATTATCTCCCTTCTATGCTTGTGTTTGGGAACATCATCGTTTGGATCCATTTGGACCATTTGTCATGGGATATGGACTTGTTGGGCCATTTAAACTGGGACAATGATGTATTCCATGACTATTGGGCGAAGGCGTCTAAGTGTTGGTGCACCACCTTGTGCTTGTGTTCGGAATATTATCATTTGGATTTAGTTGGGCTCTTTGCCATAAGACATGAACTCGTTGGGCCATTTAAACTGGGACGGGTTCACTCTTATGACAGTTGTCCCAAAAGCTTCTAAAATGATATAGGCCGATTTGTTTGAGAATTTTATTTAATTTAGTATGTTATATGTTACACGCATCTCATGCATCCATATATCATGTTAACACCGTCTATGTCTCAAAAAGACAACATAGATACCGTTTGGGTTAGAGAAGGGACAAGGCTCACTAAAAGAACAAGTATGAGTGAATTCGATAATGAGGTGTCCCATATGGATCAGTTAGAGAACAGTCTCGCCAAAGTCACTGAACAGTTGCAGGCTTTGACTACTGTTGTGGCTGGTATAGCCGGATCTCGTGCTGGAGGTAGTTCTGGGGATGCAAGACCAGAAGAACCTCTGAACAGATTGGGGGATGATACCCCCACTTTTGATGATATGGCAGAGTATGCAGCGGGCAGAGTATCTGGATCTCAGGCAGAGTTACAGAAACTTCGGGATCAGATTGAGTCGGTTACCCGCAAGATGAGGGGTAAGAATGAGGATTTGCTGGATTATGACACATTGACTTTTGAGGAACAGTTGCCGGTACAGTTCAAGATGCCGGATATGGCTAAGTTCAACGGGAATGGGGATCCGAGGGTGCATCTCCGACAGTTTGTATCAGTCATGAGTTCAGTTGGCTTGTCTCAGCGCCAGGTACGGAAAATGTTTGGAATGTCGCTTGAAGGAGCTCCCGTGGTATGGTACCACAGTCTGGAAAAGAAAGTAAAGGAAGATTGGAGGGAGTTGGCCGATGCTTTCCTAAAGCAATATGTCACTGACTTGGAAATCGATCTGTCACTCCGTGATCTGGAGAATGTTAAGCAGAAAGCGGAGGAGAGTTTTAAGGAGTATGTGGACGGTGGAGGGGTCAGTTATTGAAAATGCAGACTAGGCCTTCGGAGAAGGATCAGATCAAGATGATTATCAAGGGCACCAAGCCCTCCATTTATGGCAAGTTGAGGAGGATGACCTCCATGATTGCAGACTTTCGGCAGTTGAGGGAAACTGTCATGGATATTGAGGAAGAAGAGGCCGAGAATAGAAAATTCTATGGTCTGAACAGGAGGCCCATTGGGGGAACATCGGGAACAAAGCCTGTTTTTGCTGAAATTGCTGCTATCCGGAACAGGCAGTTTTCCAACTTGGGAAGGCCTCTGTCTAAGGTGCTAGAGAAATTAAAGAGGCAAGGGCTTTTAAAACCCTTGGATACCAAACCATTACCCAATCCCCTACCATCACATTATAACTTAAGCCTTTACTGCCACTTCCACCAACAAAAAGGCCATGACACCGACAATTACGCCCGACTCCGCCATGAAATCCAAGACCTAATAGACTCCAAAAAAATACCCAACCCAGAAACAGAACAGCCTGACACACACAGAAACCCCTTACCCAACTACCGTGCCGTACCACCACCAGCCTACATGATCAATTCTGGCCTCCCAGAAGACCTTGTCCTGAAATCCTTTCACCCTCAAGCCTTTTGCCTGGGAATCTGGGATAGTACTAGTGAGGATGAGTTTGAGCAGGGGAAAAACTTTTGGCTTGATTTCTCTAGCAGTGATGAGGAAGAAGTAAGGGGAATGACACGTAGCGGTCGTTTTTACAATGATATGACGGAAAAGGGTAAGGAGGCTTTGACAGATGGTATAGAAGTGGTTGAGACTGCAGAAAATACTGAAGGTAATATAGTGCTGAGGCAATTGAGGAAGACTAGAGCACAAGTGAGTATCTGGGAACTGTTATGTGCATCTAGGGAGCATAGGCAGGCTATGGTTGAGGCCTTGAGCAAGATTGTGGTACCAGAGGATGCTAACCCCGCAATGTTTGTTGGGTCAGTTCAGAAAGAAGCTTTGCAGATATCCTTTTCTGAGGATGAACTCCCGGTGGAGGGAAGAAATCATAACAGGCCTTTATTTATCAGGGCCGAGGTGAGGGGCAAGAAAACTTCATGTGTGATGGTGGATGACGGTTCGTCCATCAATGTGGCCCTGTTGAAAATTCTGTCAAGATTGGGTATGAAAGCAACAGACTTGGACCCCTCCAGTATGACTATTAAGCTTATGATGACAGTAAAAGGGGAGTTGAGGGTACCTTTGTGGCTATGGTCAAGGTAGGACCAATTGAAGATGAGGTTGAGTTCACAGTGCTGGACATCTCAGCCACTTTTCCCTTATTGTTGGGAAGGCCTTGGTTTCACAAACTTGGGGGCGTGCCTTCCACTTTGCATCAGATGATCAAATTCCCGTATGAGGGAGAAGTTATTACCATCCGGGCTGAGTTAGATAATGCCGTGGCTGCCTTGGAGATACAACCTTTCACAAGGTTTCAGGTGTCAGCTACCTTCGAGGAATGGGTGGATCCTAGGGTGGCTAGGATTATGGAGAAGATGAAGTTTGAGCCGGGAAAAGGTTCAAAGTTGCCAGATTTCAGAGGACAGACTACTCGGAAAGGTTTGGGGTACAGATCTGATGAAGAAAAGCCAAAGGTCAAGAAAAAAGGCCTGAGACTGATGGAGTGCTTTGTGAAAGCTTCAGGATATCAAGGGGAGCCTGAACCTGTGGAAGTCAATGGGATTGTGGTACCTGGGTTTGAGATCTTCCAGGATTTGTTGGGTGAGAAACCACTGACTGAAGAAGCTACGGAAGCAGAGATTTGGGAAGAGGAATTGATGAAATTAGAGAACCTGACTCTGGAAGAGGATGAGAAGCCTGAGGAAGACCTGATTGCAAAGGAAGAAGTGTCTATAGATGATGAAGACATTTACCTTCCTGATTTATTTGAATGTACTTCCGCATTATCCAATAATAAAGACATTTCTTTCGCTTACTTGCCTGAGTTATTTCCATTTACTCTGCATGAATCAAGCATATTTGACATCAGTTCAGCCAGAACTATTGTATTTAACTTGGGCACACTTGAGAACCCCAAAGAAATTTTGATTGCAAGTGAAGTAACCTCCGAAGAGAGGGAGAAACTAGAAGAAATGTTGGTCAGATATGCCAAAGTATTTGCTTGGTCCTATGAGGACATGCCTGGGGTAGACAGAAACATTGCCCAGCACACAATACCAACTTATCCGAATATGAGGCCAGTAAAACAGAAACTCATACGGATGAGACCAGAATGGGCTGAGAAAGTCAGAGAGGAAGTTCAGAAATAGATAGATGTGGGGTTCTTGGAAGTGGTAAAGTATCCTGAATGGTTGGCTAACATAGTACCGGTGCCGAAGAAAGATGGGAAGGTCAGAATGTGTGTGGACTACAGAGATCTCAATAAAGCTTGTCCGAAAGATGATTTCCCTTTGCCGCATATAGATGTTCTGGTTGATAGCGCGGCTTTATCCACTATGTATTCATTTGCAGATGGGTTTTCAGGTTACAATCAGGTTCTCATGGCTGAGGAAGATAAACAAAGACTGCATTTGTTACCGGTGGGGTACCTATTGTTACAAGGTTATGCCGTTTGGGCTTAAGAATGCGGGAGCTACTTATCAGCGGATGGCCACTACACTTTTCCATGACTTGATGCACAAGGAGATTGAGGTGTATGTGGATGACATGATGGTGAAATCAGAGACAAGAGTTGGGCATATTGAGGCATTGGAAATGTTCATTCAGAGAGTTGACAGATATAACCTGCAGCTTAACCCCAAGAAATGTGTGTTTGGGGTGACATCATGGAAATTGCTTGGTCATACAGTGGGAATGGGCGGAATAGAGGTAGACTCCGAAAAGATCAAGGCAATCACAGAAATGCCTGCACCGAAGACGGAAAAAGAAGTCAGAGCATTCTTGGGGAAGATTCAGTACATCAGTCGGTTTATTGCCAAGTTGACATCGGTATGTAAGCCTATCTTCAAACTGTTGAGAAAAGATCAGCCATTGAGATGGAATGAACAGTGTCAGACCGCCTTCGACAGAATCAGAGAGTACTTGGTGAAGCCACCTGTATTGAAACCTCCGAGACCGGGCAGACCTTTGATATTGTATTTGGCTATAGAATCAGAAGCATTGGGGGGTATGATGGTACAGGCAGATGAGACAGGGGTAGAACATGCAGTGTATTATCTGAGTAAGAAGCTGCTTCCGTATGAGGCTCGGTATCAGGAAGTTGAGAACATATGTCTTGCAGTGGTATGGGCTTCCAGAAAGTTGCGGCATTATTTCCAGTCATACAAGATCCAGGTAGTGGCAAAGGAGAATCCTCTGAAATATCTTCATTCAGTGCCTTCACTAGTGGGAAAACTGGGCCGATGGTTGGTATTGTTGACAGAGTTTGACATTGAGTATCTCACCTCCAAAGTGATCAAGGGGCGAGCAGTAGCGAGTTTTCTGGCATTGCAACCTGTTGAGGGGGATCAGTATAAGTTTGAGTTTCCAGATGAAGAGATCCAAGCAATAACAGTTCAGAGATGGAAGATGTACTTTGACGGAGCAGTGAATTACAAGGGAGCCGGAATTGGGATCGTGATAGTAACCCCCGAGGGAGAGACTTTGCCTTTGGCCAAGAGGTTGACATTCAGAGTGACTAATAACATGGCCGAGTATGAAGCATGTGCTTTTGGTTTGACAGCATTGATAGCCTTGAAGGCCGGGAGTGTGGAAATCTACGGAGATTCTATGTTGGTAGTCCAGCAGATGCGAGGAGAATGGGAATTGAAGGAAGAACGGTTGAAGCCTTACCTTCTCCACCTCAGAAAATTGGCACAGGTTATCCCCGAGTGTAAGTTTCAGCACCTGCCGAGAGAAGAGAATCAGATGGCAGACGCATTGGCTACACTAGCAGCGACTTGGGAAAATCCAGAGAAGTTAGTGATGAGACCGTTGGTACTGACAACAGCAAGTAAACCTGCTTATGAGATAGAAAGAATTCTGGAAGTTGAGGTTGACGACGGTAAACCTTGGTATTATGACATTCAGAGGTATCTGGAACATAGTGAATTCCCGGAAGGGGCGGGCAGAAAGACAGAATAGCCATTCAGAAGTTAGATTCCCAGTATGTGACTTTGAAAGGGGAACTGTACAAAGGCAGGCAATTGGTATTCAGCTGAAGTGTTTGAGAAAAGAAGAAGCTCAACATGTAATGGAAGAGGTACACACCGGGGTATGTGGTCCGCACATGAACGGGTTGAATCTGTCCCGCAAGATAGTGAGACCAGGTTTTTATTGGTCAACCATGGAAACAGACTGCGCGAAGATGGTAAAGCACTGTCATGACTGTCAAGCACATGGTAATTTGAATCACTTACCGCACACAGAATTGCATGGGTTGTCAGAGCCGTGGCCTTTCTCAGCATGGGAATTGATATGATTGGGGAAATTCGACCAAATGCATCAAATGGGCATCGCTTCATAGTGGTGGCAGTAGATTACTTCTCAAAGTGGGTGGAAGCCGAATCATTCCGTAATGTTACAGCAAAACAGATGGCAAGGTTCATAGCTCGGAACCTCATTTGTCGGTATGGTATGCGCATCATGTAGTGACAGACAACGGGGTCCAGTTTCAAGGGGAGACGAAGGCAATTTACAAAGGTATGGGATAGGCCACCACAAGTCATCACCATACAGGCCGCAGGCAAATGGGGCAGTTGAGGCAGCCAACAAGCCTAAAAGACATTTTAGCTAAGATACAGAGAAATTGCAGAGATTGGGCCGAGAAATTACCGTATCTTTGTGGGGGTACAGACATCATAAGAACAGCACAGGGGCCACACCTTACTCTTTGGTCTACTGAATGGAGCAGTATTGCAGTAAAGTGGGAAATCAGTCTATAAGGTATTAGCAAGGCAGAGTTACCGGACCATGATAGGCCGCACAGAGGTTTGATCAGTTAGCACTATGGATGAGAAGAGAACGAAGTCTTTGTGCTAAACACATGCAGTTGTTGAAGGGGTTATTTAGGGGGTGAGTCCGGTAACGCAGCGGAAGCGGTGAAAATCCGATTTTCAGATTTCAAAATTTTTTCTCGGATTAATTAAATAAACATATTTATTTAATATTCCAATAATCAAATTATGAAATAAATTCAATAAAACAATTTTAAGTGATTTACCGAAATACCCTTGCTTTGTATTTTTGTCCGTTTTAGTCCGAAATTGATCCAATCAATTTGAATGATTCTAAATCATTTCTAAGATGAACTTATGATGTTCAAAACATCAAAACACCAAAGCAACCAAAATCCCCATTTTCTCTCTCAATGCCGAGAGCACCATTTGGGTGCAATTTTGTGCATTTGCACTTCATGCTTCAAGACACATCCAAATGATATCCAATCAACATGAAACTTTATATGCATCATATACACACATAAATACACAACATATATGAAAACCCCCAAATTTGGAATTAGTTATAACCCTAATTTTTCAATTTCCACAAATTGGACAAATTAGGCTAATTACATTAAATCAAATTTTCAATCATCAATCTTTCATCCAATTCAAGTCTCAACACAATGAAACAACTCAAGATCAAATCTAGGTCATTTAAGAGTGGGTCAACAACTCTAGAATAGCAACATGGTTTCATAAACCTTAAAAGAATACATATAACTACAATAGTTACATCCTTTCTTCACCATACATGCTCAACACTTCATTCAAACTTCCATCAACAAAAACACAAAGAATAAAGAAAGAAATTATCTAAGAACACATATGTTGAAGCCTAGAACCTAAGGAACATATTCCTCTCTAATAGTAAGTTTGAAAAACTTACTATTCCAAGCTTTTCTTTGATAGTCTTCTTCTCTCAAGCTTTCAAAGTTTCTTCAATGGAGTTTGTTTGTATAAGTGTATTAGGTTAAGTGTATCATGAAATGAAAATCAATTATACTTGTTCATTTAGCCTTGGCCGAAATTGCTAGACAAAACAAGGAAATTAATTTCAATTTCATTTCAATTTCATTTTGGTCAACTTGCACAAATATCTTATAAACTACTTTATTAGATATTTATTTTGGTCAAAAATGCAACTAATGTCATTACTTTAATTATCCTAACATAAGATATTTATATTTTAATTAATTTAATCATTTAACAATTAAATAATTAATTAATTAATCAAATACAAATATATTAAATATATGTATAATATTTACATTAAATATTAAAAACATATATTCATTTAGGAAAAAGTCAAATAACTCATTTTGACTATTAATTAATGTGTATTTAAATTAATCAAGTATTAAATGTAAATACACAATAATTAAGGA
Source organism: Zanthoxylum bungeanum (assembly GCA_019454045.1). Classification (NCBI taxonomy): domain Eukaryota; kingdom Viridiplantae; phylum Streptophyta; class Magnoliopsida; order Sapindales; family Rutaceae; genus Zanthoxylum; species Zanthoxylum bungeanum. The sequence continues at coordinate 53,000 of SKCR01046740.1, forward strand.
AATGACTATCTAGTCTCTTTAGCATGTATCTTGCGTTTAACCATTAAACGACTTTATAAATAATCAATATTATTTATTTATGTTGCTCTAGTGCTCAACGAGTATGTTTCATTATTGAGACTCTCTAGGTTCAGGTATATCCGTCACGAAATCTAATTTCGTGTCCATAATCTATCCACCCGTAGATTATGACGATCACGGATAATCTCGCTGAACCATACAGGTCGAGGTCATCGCAAATGTATAATTCCTCCGTCACAGGTATCCGGATAAATCCCAGAGATATAGATGTAAACGTCAAATCTCTATCGGGATTATCCAGTCGACTATTCTATTAGCAATCTCAAAAAGAATGTTTAGAACTAGCTTCTAAACTTACCACGGGCCCATGGTTTTATCTGATTGCTAATCATATGGACTACCTATGCTCTGGTACACAGAACTGACGGATCCTATCTTGATACACATAGGACACCCTGAGGATCTATCTACACCCAACGAACAGGCGGAGGTCTGATCTAAATAGATCGGTGACGTGACTGCCATCTAAGTGTAGAAGATGTCTCATGTGCCCCAATGGCATCTCAAGTCTAAGAATCACAAGTGCTACTCAACCCAAGAAGATTCTTATTGACGCTGGTGTACCATCCATTAAGAATCTTCGGTGAGTCGTTCAGTGTTTATCCGCTATAAACACCTACACGTCTATACTAGTCTCCAAGACTAATGGTTCATTGAGAAACCATTGGAATCATATATTCCAGTATACGACATGTACCGGTCTCAACGGGTTTACTATACTGACCAAGTAGTGTAAACCTTGACCAGGAACTGTCTGAGAATGACAACGTCATGATACGACTCAATGTCCGTTGCGACGCTTTTGCAACTGTACCATGACTAATCATTCTAAGGTCATTACGTCTTTACCATATAAAATTAGATTATATTATAGAAACTGCATATATTATTACTAATAATAATGTTTTACAGAAGTATTTAACAAAATACAACCGGGAATTGGCGCTCTGAGCACCAACCCCTACAAAATCTCCCACTTGCTCTAGTGCCAATATCGATTGTATCTAATACCCATCGACTCCACGTGTTTATCAAACAACTTCGGAGGTATGGCCTTCGTCAGCGGGTCTGCTACGTTGTCTTCACTCGGTACCTTGCACACGACAATATCCCCTCGCGACACGATCTCTCGAATGATGTGGTACTTGCGTTCCACATGCTTCGACTTCTGATGCGCCCTCGGTTCCTTTGCTTGCGCAATGGCTCCAGTATTATCACAGTATAACGGAATCGCATTCTCGATACTTGGGACAACTCCCAATTCTGTGATAAATTCTTTATCCACACAGCCTCTTTTGCAGCTTCAGAAGCTGCAATATATTCCGCCTCAGTGGTGGAATCAGCTGTCGATCCCTGTTTGGAACTCTTCCAACAACTGCACCTCCGTTAAGGGTAAAGACAAATCCAGATGTAGACTTTCTATCATCGGGATCCGATTGAAATCGGAGTCTGTATACCCATTAACCTGCAGTTCGTTTCCTCCATATATATCAACTTATCCTTAGTACCTTTAAGATACTTTAGGATATGTTTAATGGCCATCCAATGGTCATTACCTGGATTGGACTGATATCGACTAGTTACGCTAACAGAAACTGATAACGTCAGGCCTCGTACATAACATGGCATACATTATGCTACCCAAACACGAAGCATAAGGTTGGTTAGACATTCTAACCTTCTCATCTTCTGTTTGTGGACACATCTTCTTAGAAAGATGAATCCCATGTCTGAACGGTATGTTTGCTGTCTTACAGTTACCAAAACTATACCGTTCCAAGATCTTATCTACGTACGTTGATTGGGATAACCCAATCAGCCTCCTTTGTCTATCTCGATAGAGTTTTATCCCTAAAACATAGGAAGCTTCTCCCAGGTCCTTCATGGAGAAATTCTTACAGAGATATGCTTTACGCTTTGTAACATACCTAAATCATTCCCAATGATTAGGATGTCATCAACATATAGGACTAAAAACGACCATGCTCCCACTGGCCTTCTGATACACACAGGATTCTTCCGAATTCTTAAGAAAACCAGACGATCTGATAATCTCGTCGAATCGAAGATTCCAACTTCGTGAAGCTTGTTTAAGTCCATAAATGGACTTCTTAAGCTTACAACCATACCCGAGGTTTCGCTGGATGTGAAACCTTCCGGCTGTTCCATATAGATTTCTTCATCAAGAAATCCATTTAGAAAAGCCGTTTTGACATCCATTTGCCAAATCTCGTAGTCATGATACGCAGCTATAGAAAGCAAAATCCGGATAGACTTAAGCATTGCTACCGGCGAAAAAGTTTCATCGTAGTCGACGCCAGGTCGCTGCGTGTAACCTTTTGCTACCAGTCGGGCCTTGTAAGTTTCAACCTTACCGTCAGGCCCGCGCTTCCTCTTGTAAACCCATTTACAACCGATAGGAACAATTCCTTCGGGAAGCGGAATCAAGTCCCAAACTTGATTTTCATGCATTGAGTCTATCTCGGATTTCATGGCACTTTGCCATTTCACGGAGTCGATGTCCAACATCGATTCTCTATAGGTGAAAGGATCTGTCTCTTCAACTAAGAGAACATCCAGACTCTTTTCTTGTATCAAATACAAGCGTTCAGGAGGTCTAGATACCCTTTCCGACCTACGGAGTGTGTGTGTTGAAGGTCCTTCATCTACTTGAACTTCAGGTTCCTCCGTTGGTTCGTTGTTTTCAGGTTGGACTTCATCAAGCTCAACCTGTCTATGATCACCACCTTCTGACAAAAATTCTACTTCTAGAAATTTTGCGAAGCGAGCTACGAACACATTTCGATGCTCGGTATCATAGAACAGATATCCCCTCGTGTTCGAGGGATATCCAACAAACCTAAACTTTTGCCCTCGAGGCGAAAGCTTACTTTGCTGAGTTACCCTGACATAGGCAGGACAACCCCAAACCTTAATATAATTAAGATTCGGTCTCCTACCGAACCATATCTGATACGGTGTCGTAGGAACAGCCTTTGAAGGAATCTTATTCAAAAGATGTGCGGCTGTTAAGACAGTAGCCCCATAAGTAATAGGGCAAATCTGTGAAACTCAACATCGATCGGACCATATCCAATAAAGTCCGATTTCTCCTTTCAGATACACCATTGTGCTGTGGTGTACCTGGAGGAGTATTGAGCGAGAATCCCATTCTCCTTCATATAATCCATGAACTCACCACTCATATATTCGCCGCCTCGATCTGATCGAAGGCATTTATATATTTTTCCAGTTTGTTTTTCTACTTCATTTCGGAACTCTTTGAACTTTTCAAAGGTTTCCGATTTATGTCGCATCAAATACACATAACCGTACCGTGACAAATCATCGGTAAAGGTAACGAAGTACGAATAACCACTGTGAGCAGTTTGACTTAGTGGACCACATACATCAGAATGTACGAGTTCCAGTAAGTTTGTGGCGCGGTGTCCAACACCAGAAAATGGGGCTTGGTCATCTTACCCTGAATACAGGATTCACAAGTTGGATAGGACTCAATGGTAAGATCTGATATCAAACCATTCCTAACCAATTGGGTAAGGCGTTTAACGCCAATGTGACCAAGTCTCATATGCCAAAGTTCAGTATTATTAATTACAGGTAAACTACGTTTATTAACTCCAGTATTTAATATATTTTGAAGTTTGCAATGTATAATGACCATGCTGGTTTGGACAACTAAGGATCTGAATATTATTTTATCATATAAATACAAAGAACTATTCTTAATATTCATACAAAGCCTTCTGTATCAATACAAAAAGTGATATAATATTAGCGACACATCCTGGTACAAAATGACAGTCATTAACAAAAGTGTCCCATTCGGCAATGAGATCTCGCATACTCCCACTGCAACTGCATCCAAAGTCTCCACTCCCGAACCGCAACTGCATCTCCCCTGGCTTCAGCCTCCTACTTTCCTTCAGCACCTGCAACGAATTGCAAATGTGAATGGGACAAGCAGAATCTAAAATCCAGCTGGATGTAACGGCTTCACAAGCCAAAGATAAATCAATAACTGGAAAATAAAAGTACCTGATGTAGATGCTCTGTCTCTCCTCATCTGGGCAATGTAATCTGGACAGTTCTCTTCCAGTGCCCGACCTTGCCGCAGTGGTGGCATTTGTCTTCAGAAGCCCTTTTGGGCTTGGCTATCTTCGCCTGCTGTGGAGGACCGAAGTCTTCTTCTTCTTCCCTTTCTTCTTCTTTCCCTTGGACATTCCTTGGGAAGAAGCAGAAGAGAAGTAGATCTAGGTGGGCGAGTCGGTACTCCCTTCTTCAATCCTCTTCTGCCGTGAGCAACATCCTATGTAGCTCCTGGTAGGTGCAGACTGTCCCGTGCATGTTGAAGTACATCACAAACTGGCGGAATGAAGCTGGCAGAGAACCAAGAATGACACTCCTACCGAGAATGTCATTCAGGATGAGATTATGTTGCCTCAATTGATCGATCAAATCGATCATTTGAAGAACATGTGGGCTAACACTTTGCCCCTCATCCAGACGCGCATGGAACAGTTCCATGGCGACCTTGTGAACAATAACCTGTTCCTGGTTCTCGAACGATTGTCTTAATCGCGTTATCATACTATAGGAATCTGATGTTCCATAGTATTGTTGCTTGAGTTTCGGAGAGAGCGAACTAAGAATGTATGATTTAACCCTTAAATCATCATTCTTCCAAGCTTCAAAAACTTGGCGTTCCTCCTCCGAAGCATCCTCACCCACTGCAAGGGGTAAAGGACCCTCAAGAACATAACCCAACTTTTCGGAATCGAGGACAATCCTCAAATCCAATTCCCAGTCTGTAAAGTTCTCAGCGCCTTTCAGTTTGTTCGCATCTAACATACGCGCAAACTGGTTTGTGGATTGACCCGCCATCGCAAATCTATCATATAGATCACGAAAAACGGTTAGCAGAAATAAGCAGTTTCATATAATATCAAAAGCATAAACTAGATCATGGATTTTTAATCTAATATGCCCCTCCCACTAAATCATGCAATACTGTAATCCCAAAACAGAATACAAATATTTAATAATTAAATTAAATATAAATAGTGAAAGGTGGATCCCGTGAATATATTTCAGCTCACAGCAGAGGCACGGTCTCGCCTACGTATATTCATCAGGTAGACAACTCATTTGTCAATCACTCAAAGTGACTCCTAAGTATCCGGTCCTGGCCGTTTCTCGTTGTCGCTGCGAAGGCAGGCCCACAAGGAGACGTACCAAGGTAATACTCGTCAATGATAAACTCAAGTTACTTACGTAATCCTGACAGCTAGGGCACGTTCAGAATTCCGCTTTTACTTGAATTTATCTAGTATCAGATATACATCCGGTATAAATCATCTTTATAATAAAATCTTTACACCCCCTCAGCAGAGGCACGGTCTCGGATGTAGTCACAAAGAAGTATTCATAAACCGTATTGACAAGACGGACCATATAACATGCATCAAATACATAATTACATTTAAACCTTATTATTAGGGATTTTCCGCTAAGTGTCATACACCCTAAATCTAATCAGTTTAGATCCTAATAAGCATGCACAAAGTCAGAAAACATGATTAAACATTGATTCAATGAAGCTAATCATATTAGGTGGCCTAGAATCAGACTCAACGTCGCTCTGATACCATTTTGAAGGGGTTATTTAGGGGTGAGTCCGGTAACGCGCCGGAAGCGGTGAAATCCGATTTTCAGATTTCAAAACTTTTCTCGGATTAATTAAATAAACATATTTATTTATATTCCAATAATCAATTATGAAAATAAATTTCAATAAAACAATTTTAAGTGAATTTACCGAAATACCCTTGCTTTGTATTTTGTCCGTTTTAGTCCGAAATTGATCCAATCAATTTTGAATGATTCTAAATCATTTCTAAGATGAACTTATGATGTTCAAAACATCAAAACACCAAAGCAACCAAAATCCCCATTTTTCTCTCTCAATGCCGAGAGCACCATTGGGTGCATTTTGTGCATTTTGCACTTTCATGCTTCAAGACACATCCAAATGATATCCAATCAACATGAAACTTTATATGCATCATATACACACATAAATACACAACATATATGAAAACCCCCCAATTTGGAATTAGTTATAAACCCTAATTTTTCAATTCCACAAATTGGACAAATTAGGCTAATTACATTAAATCAAATGTTTCAATCATCAATCTTTCATCCAATTCAAGTCTCAACACAATGAAACAACTCAAGATCAAATCTAGGTCATTTAAGAGTGGGTCAACAACTCTAGAATAGCAACATGGTTTCATAAACCTTAAAAGAATACATATAACTACAATAGTTACATCCTTTCTTCACCATACATGCTCAACACTTCTTCAAACTTCCATCAACAAAAACACAAAGAAATAAAGAAAGAAATTATCTAAGAACAACATATGTTGAAGCCTAGAACCTAAGGAACATATTCCTCTCTAATAGTAAGTTTGAAAAACTTACTAAATCCAAGCTTTTTCTTTGATAAGTCTTTCTCTCTCAAGCTTTCAAAGTTTCTTCAATGGAGTTTTTGTATAAAGTGTATTAGGTTAAGTTATCATGAAATGAAATCAATTTATACTTGTTCATTTAGCCTTTGCCGAATTGGCTAAGACAAAACAAGGAATTAATTTCAATTTCATTTCAATTTCATTTGGTCAACTTGCACAAATATCTTATAAACTACTTTATTAGATATTATTTTGGTCAAAAAATGCAAACTAATGTCATTTACTTTAATTATCCTAACATAAGATATTTATATTTTAATTAATTTAATCATTTAACAATTAAATAATTAATTAATTAATCAAATACAAATATATTAAATATATGTATAATATTTACATTAAATATTAAAAACATATATTCATTTAGGAAATAAGTCAAATAACTCATTTTGACTATTAATTAATGTGTATTTAAATTAATCAAGTATTAAATGTAAATACACAATAATTAAGGAAATGACTATCTAGTCTCTTTAGCATGTATCTTGCGTTTAACCATTAAACGACTTTATAAATAATCAATATTATTTATTTATGTTGCTCTAGTGCTCAACGAGTATGTTTCATTATTGAGACTCTCTAGGTTCAGGTATATCCGTCACGAAATCAAATTTCGTGTCCAAAATCTATCCACCCGTAGATTATGACGATCACGGATAATCTCGCTGAACCATACAGGTCGAGGTCATCGCAAATGTATAATTCCTCCGTCACAGGTATCCGGATAAATCCCAGAGATATAGATGTAAACGTCAAATCTCTATCGGGATTATCCAGTCGACTATTCTATTAGCAATCTCAAAAAGAATGTTTAGAACTAGCTTCTAAACTTACCACGGGCCCATGGTTTTATCTGATTACTAATCATATGGACTACCTATGCTCTGGTACACAGAACTGACGGATCCTATCTTGATACACATAGGACACCCTGAGGATCTATCTACACCCAACGAACAGGCGGAGGTCTGATCTAAATAGATCGGTGACGTGACTGCCATATAAGTGTAGAAGATGTCTCATGTGCCCACTATGGAATCTCAAGTCTAAGAATCACAAGTGCTACTCAACCCAAGAAGATTCTTATTGACGCTGGTGTACCATCCATTAAGAATCTTTGGTGAGTCGTTCAGTTTTTATCCGCTATAAACACCTACACGTCTATACTAGTCTCCAAGACTAATGGTTCATTGAGAAACCATTGGAATCATATATTCCAGTATACGACATGTACCGGTCTCAACGGGTTTACTTTACTGACCAAGTAGTGTAAACCTTGACCAGGAACTGTCTGAGAATGACAACGTCATGATACTACTCAATGTCCGTTGCGACGCTTTTGCAACTGTACCATGACTAATCATTCTAAGGTCATTACGTCTTTACCATATAAAAGATTAGATTATATTATAGAAACTGCATATATTATTACTGATAATAACGTTTTACAGAAGTATTTAACAAAAATACAACCGGGAATTGGCGCTCTGAGCACCAACCCCTACAGTTGTATCAGAAGAGACTAGCTCGGGCATTCAACAAGAAAGTACGCCCTACCAAGATCAGAAAGGGTGATTTGGTACTTAAGCAGTCGAGGCCGTCGACTACAGACCCAAGAGGAAAATTCAGACGTAACTGGGAAGGACCTTACATAGTGCAGAAGGTAATGGGAAATGGAGCAGTGAAGCTATCAGACTTGGAAGGAAACGAGTTCACCGAGCCGATCAACGTAGACAGATTGAAGCAATACTTTGCCTGAGGGAGAGAAGACTAAGCAGTCACCACGAGAATTGGCAGAAGATCTAACCCAACGGGATAGGAAAATCATTCATGCATACACGTAACATTGCATTCTCTTTGTGTTTGTTTCTGTTTTGTGATCGCAGGTTCAAAGAAAGAAGAAAGCGGCAGGAATGAGCCAAGCAACGTCAACACAATTTCAGTTTTTGGGATGGGTCCCAAGGGGCGAGGCCCATATCAGCTTGGGGGCGAGGCCCATATCATGTCATCTCCAGGTATGGAGACACATCATCAGTTCGAGGGCGAGGTCCCTATAGTCAGCGGTATTGGGTCGAGGTGCCCAGGGTCAAGGTGCCCCCGTTGTCAGTTGTAGTTTCGGGTCGAGGTACCCAGGGTCGAGGTGCCCACTACATCATCAGTTCGAGGGCGAGGTCCCTATAGTCAGCGGTGTTGGGTCGAGGTGCCCAGGGTCGAGGTGCCCCCGTTGTCAGTTGTAGTTCCGGGTCGAGGTGCCCACTACATCATCAATTCAAGGGCGAGGTCCCTATAGTCAGCGGTGTTGGGTCGAGGTGCCCAGGGTCGAGGTGCCCCCGTTGTCGGTTGTAGTTCCGGGTCGAGGTGCCCAGGGTCGAGGTGCCCACTACATCATCAGTTCCAGGGCGAGATCCCTATAGTCAGCGGTGTTGGGTCGAAGTGCCCAGGGTCGACGTGCCCCCGTTGTCAGTTGCAATTATTGGGACGCGTCCCAGGATCGAGGTCCGCTGCAGTATCAACTCAACTCGAGGCGGCAGCCGAGCCAGGTAAGTAAAAATGCATTGCATAACTTTGATAGGATTGTTCAAAGTCACACACTGCACAAGTCCCATCAAAGTGGGGGCGACTGTAGGCATTGCATTTTCGCATGTGAAACCCGATGATGAGTCTCAATTGGAGGCACTACCTTTTTAGCTAAGGATATTGCGGGAAACGGAGGTCGGAAGGGGAAATTCGGAATAAGTATGTCATCAAGTTCATTCCAAAAGTTCACTGTCTTCGTTGGTGCTGCGTTCGTTACTTCGTTCAAACCTCGTGCAGATTGCGGACGTTCGTGATGCGTTCGAGTAGGCGTTCGAACGGAGCCGGTATTTCTGGTTTTGCTGCTAGCCTCGCACCCCATCCCATTTAGCCCCCCAAAGCCTATAAAACACATCCCAAATTAAATAATTATTAATTAAATTAAAACATTAACTAAATGAAATATTAATTAAATTGAATAAATAAAGAATTAAATCATTTACCAAATTAAAGAAAACATAAAATAAAATCATGCCTAACTTAGACAAATTAAATATATTATATACTAAAACTAAAAAGAAGATACACCCAATTAAAGCCAATCATATATTTGACTTCCTAATCTAATAAGACATCTACCAATTTGAAAATATTTGTATTCCTAAACCAACACAAATTAAATATTACAACTTCCTAACTTAAAATATTTTGTCCCCCCTCAATCTTGTGTATACATTTCTCATCTCTCCTAAATTTGGAAGCAAATCTCTTCCTTGTGAGACAAGGTGAAGCCCTAGCCCTTCTCTATATAAACAACCCCTAACCTAGCCATCCCTCCTCTCCAATCTCTTTAGCTCATACACACAATTCACACAAGAATTATAGGAAGAAACACTAGACATCACAAGCATATCACTCCCTGGATCCTTACCCTCACACCACCGAAAATTACACCAAAACAACCCCTGACCACCACCGAAAATCAGCCCCATTAAACCTCCACACATCACCGAAAATCACACCAAACACAGCAGCTTAAACAACTCCTAAAACAATCCCTAAAACCCCTTAAAACAGTAACATAAACTACACTTATAATCCTTGAAATAACCACACAAAACCACACCAAAAAGAATATCAAAACAGTCCACAAATAGTAAGCAGAGGACACAGAGGAAGCGGCAGCAAACCACAAGGAAACAGCAGCAAAACGGAGTCGGAACAGTAGCTTGAGTGGCCGAACAGCGAAGGAAGAGGCAAACTAGTGAACCAGAAAAGTTACAGAGCTTTACCCCCTTCCGATCTTCGTGGAACGCGAGTCCGAGAGACAGCTTAAAAGGTTAGACCTGAGGGTATCTTTCACACTTATTCTTATTTAATTTCTGGTTATTTATTTTGATTACATTTTCTGTATTTGTGGCATTTGTTGTGTGTATGATGTGTGTTGTGGGTATTGGATGAATGGAAGAGTGTCGTCTCTTGTGGTATATAGGATGGAAACCCAGACGTAAATTCCGTAGCCGAATCCGAATGGACGGTAGTGCGGTCTGTACTTGGGACACAACTCCACGTACCACTTGAGTAAACGACACCTTCTCTTGTTTTGTGTTGTTTTGGTTTATTTAATTCTTGTTATTTAAATTCTGCATGTTGTCTATTCCCGCATGATACGATCGAGTGCATGGGCTTAGTAAGTGCGATGAAAGGTTCCCTAATTGGAGGGTTAAAATCCTTCACCACGATGCTCTGCCGCACCGATTGATGTGTGTTCGGTTGAATGCGAAATACGTTCAATCGGACATACTTCGTTTGATATGATTGTCTTTATTTTCGTATGCATGATTCAACCGAGCGCATGGGCTTAGTAAGTGCGATGTGAGATCCCCTATGGGGAGGGGCTAAAGCCCTTTACCACGAGGCTTTGCCGCGCCGGTTGATGTGTGTTCGGTTGGATACAAGATACGTTCAATCGGGCACACTATGTTTAATATTATTGTTTTTCATTCTATGTATGCATGATTCAGTCGAGCGCATGGACTTAGTATGTTGGTCTAAAGGTCCTCTCTTTGAGAGATCAAGAGCCCCAAAAGGCCACCTTTACGGCAGTACTTCGCCGCGCCCCCCCTTTTATTTTGTCGTTTATGTATTGCGTCCCATTTCCTGCATCACGTCTGTTCCCGTTCGAACGCGTTTACGAACGCAACTCGAACGCGCATGTATGTTGCCTTGTCATGCATCAGGTCTTGCTTATGTTCGAACGCGTTCACGAACGCCATACGAACGTGAGCATTCTGTTTCATTTCCGTTCGAACGCGTTCACGAACCCCACACGAACGTGAGCATTCTGTCTCATTTCCATTCGAACGCGTTCACGAACGCCATACGAACGTGAGCATTCTGTTTCATTTCCGTTCGAACGCGTTATCAAACGCCATACGAACGCGAACCTTCTGTTTACCGTTCGAACGCGTTTACGAACGCTACACGAACGCGCACCCACTGAATTGAGTCCTCTTCATTAGATTTTATGCATAGTTTTCCTAGTAGCTATCCCCACATGCATGAATACAAATATGTTAATGTATTACAGTTCATATGCTTATGCCGTGATAACACTTGAGTATTATTTCTTGCGGTATATCGGATGGAAACCCAGACGTAAATTCCGTAGCCGATTCCGAATGGACGGTAGTGCGGTCTGTACTTGGGATACAATTCCACGTACCACTTGGAAAAATTCCCATATGTGTGCTTGTATGGTTAATATTTGTGCTTGTGTCTTCCTGAATGTAATATGCAAATGAAGTTGTATGTTCGTTGCTATTTTGATATATGTTAAGCATGCAATTTTAAATGTAAGATATGTGAAATGTGTACATAAGTTTTATTTTGCACATGAAAATTTAGAAGCATGATACTCTTGGAAATAAATGTTATTTAAGCCTGGTTAAATTATTACATAAATCCTTTTATTACAAGTGACATAAGTAAGGGACCATTCCGAACCCAACGGTTTGAGGTCTTCCCTTGCGAGGGGTGAGTGCGGCCTTAAATCTTTGTCCCGGTTCACACCGGGTGGCGACTCCATATTATTTAGTACTTCCCAACTAGTGCCGCGAGCCTAGGAACGGCGTCGCCCAGGTCCTGTTGTCCACACGTATAATGACACTATTTGGACAACATCGTATTCTTAAGCTTGGGTGTAGGAATAGATGCAGCTTCTTCTGTTAAAGCAACTAAAGCCTTGGACATATCACTTTCTTGAAGTTCCAAATTCTCTTGCATATAATTATGTAAGGTCTGAGTAAACTCATTCATGTTAAGCTTGATAGTAGGGATTTCTTCAGGATCCTCACAAAATGCATCTTGGATACCATTTTCTGTTACTTGTACGAACTCTGATTCTGGTGTTGCTGGCTCTTCAATAATAGGCTCACTGTTATGGACATCAGTTTCTGCTTTTACAATTGATAGTTCGGTTGCTTGAGGTAGAGGAAGAGGTAATTGATTGATCATCATAGCGGGATATTTTTCAGTTGTACTGTTTTCTTTTGCAATCACTATTGATTTCTCCTCTGGCCCTGGCAGGGCAAGCCTTGAGCTTGCAAATGCACTTGCAAAATGTCTGCATTCACCTCTCATTGGACATATGTTGAAGTTTGGTTTACTTTTTGTACAGAAGACCTGCATAAGTATCGAACAGTATTGTCCTCTTAGCCCCAGCAAGTTGGTCACTAAGGAGAACAACTTGAAATTTAATGGGTATGTATACTGCACACCTTTCCAAATGTTATCATATGGTAATGTAGCTCATACAGTGTTCTTTGGTCTAGTTTGCACAGTCGAGGCCATAGATATTTTTGAATGGATTCCAGCACTGGATACAGTTCTAGAAGATGCAACTGAAGCGACTCAGGCAGCTTCTGAAGTGGCACCCATCCGAGTCTTACAGCTATGCGTCCAACATTTGTGTCAACTGGAAAAGCAAGATGGTGAAGTGTTAGAAGTCGCACACACTCCACACTTTTCAAGCCCAGTCCCTAAAAGCTTAGCATATACTCTTTAGCTTTGTCTGGTGGAACATCCATCAGCCATTCAAGGTCTATGCTTCCATGCTCCCTAACCAGTCGGTTAAGGAAGTCCTTTATTCGTTCAGAAAGCACGTTGTTTATACCACGTTCCTTGATGGTATTGACAATCTTGCTAACGTCAGCACATCTTACAGCTTCTCAATCCAATGAGTCAATGATGTGTTCTGGTCTTTCTTTTTTCCTTCCATTTGGTTCCACCTGTCTATTTAAGCTTATCCCAGTTAATGTCATTTTGTTTCCCCTTTCCGATCCATGTACCTTTTGATTTTGATGTAGCATCATTGATACCATTAAGTTCATTGCTGAATGAGTTATCATACTTATTCTAGTCTGATACTGAAGTTTTCATTTGAGTGTTTTCTCGGTTATAAAATGGATTGCTGTTTTCTATAGCATCTATTGCTCCACCGGATTGCTGCATTTCATTATTTTGTACATGAGCCAGTGATTCCATAGCAAATCTAGAATCTCCAAATAACCCACTCTGATGCTGTTCAATTCTATTCTTGTTGGCTTGCATGCTATTGCTTGATTGCTTATTTCCACGGCTTGGTGCTTCTGGGCCAGACACAGTCAGGTTAGTCACATCAGTAGTTTGGCTTGTAAATTCTGGCGTTAAAGCAATTTGGTCTATGACATTGTTGTTGCCAGTTTTGTCAGAAATACCAGATGATATTGTTTATTCTTTGAGCATTTCATGGGTTCTACTGCCACTGACAAATCTTGGGTAAGACATAGAAGGAAACTTCTGGGTGGAATACCTGACACTCGTGAAAAGTCTTTAGGATCATATAAATCTTTGACCTTCTCTCTTTGGTTGTCATACTTTGTGGTTTGGAACTGGTTGTGTTCATTCTTTGAGTTTTCACCAGATGACATATTGCCATTTCTATGATTTTGATTTCCATGCAGTCTGGTTGATCATACCATCTGTCAGAGCCCCATAAAAGAGTTTGAGCCATTAAAGCTGTTGAGTGTGGTTCCATTATTCAAGTCCCCTGCATCTGAGTTTCTATTGGAGCTTGATCTATTCCCTTCAACAACTTGAGCAATAGAAGAGTCCTTGGAATGTTGAGATGAAAGTACTTTATTGTATGTCTCTGGGGCACTTCCACAATGATTCATCAACTTGCATTGTGTCTCATTCATTGAGCTGACAACTCTGGTACTGCTGTCCAGGGAATCATTGCTGCTGACAACCTCTCTCTCTTCACTATGCTCAGTACAATGGAGGGTCATGGAACTCAAGTCACAAGTAGGTTGAGTTATCATACTTATTCCAGTCTGATACTGAAGTTTTCATTTGAGTGTTTTCTCGGTTATAAAATGGATTGCTGCTTTCTATAGCATCTATGGCTCCACCGGATTGCTACATTTCATTCTTTTGTACATGAGCCAGTGATTCCATAGCAAATCTAGAATCTCCAAATAACTCACTCTGATGCTGTTCAATTCTATTCTTGTTGGCTTGCATGCTATTGCTTGATTGCTTATTTCCACGGCTTGGTGCTTCTGGGCCAAACACAGTCAGGTTAGTCGCATCAGTAGTTTGGCTTGTAAATTCTGGCGTTAAAGCAATTCGGTCTGTGACATTGTTGTTGCCAGTTTTGTCAGAAATACCAGATGATATTGTTTCTTCTTTGAGCATTTCATGGGATTCTACTGCCACTGACAAATCTTGGGTAAGACATGGAAGTAAACTTCTGGGTGGAATACCTGACACTCGTGAAAAGTCTTTAGGATCATCTAAATCTTTGACCTTCTCTCTTTGGTTGTCATACTTTGTGGTTTGGAACTGGTTGTGTTCATTCTTTGAGTTTTCACCAGATAACATATTGACATTTCTATGATTGTGATTTCCATGCAGTCTGGTTGATCATACCATCTGTAAGAGCCCCAGAAAAGAGTTTGAGCCATTAAGCTGTTGAGTGTGGTTCCATTATTCAAGTCCCCTACATCTGAGTTGCTATTGGAGCTTGATCTATTCCCTTTAGCAACTTGGGCAATAGAAGAGTCCTTGGAATGTTGAGATGAAAGTACTTCATTGTATGTCTTTGGGGCACTTCCACAAGGATTCATCAACTTGCATTGTGTCTCATTCATTGAGCTGACAACTCTGGTACTGCTGTCCATGGAATCATTACTGCTGACAACCTCTCTCTCTTCACTATTCTCAGTACAATGGAGGGTCATGGAACTCAAGTCACAAGCAGGTTTATGTGACATCATTTCATTCCATTCTATAGTGTCTTCTGGATCCAGTTGATATATCACTGGTTCTTCAATCACTGAGGTAGTCTCTTCTCCATGTAGTGGTTTCTGGTTCTTGGAATTGAAGGGAAAATTTACAGCAAGTGACATGAATGGAGAACTGGAAAGATGATCAGAAATGTTAGTTGTTAGTTGTGTGTTGTGATGATGTTAGTTGTGTTGTGTTATTAGTAGTTATTACTTGATAGTTGTATAGATGTATTTAATATAATATTTATGCATTTATTGTGGTAGTTGTGTTTAAAGGCTATAAAAAGGTCTCTCATTGTAATTCAAAACTCAAGTAAATGTTAATATACATTTTCTTCTCTAATTCTCACATGGTATCAGAGCTTAGGTTCTTTCCAGAGGTGTAGAAATTCGATTTTCGGGAATGGAAAAGTCTGATGCTATGCAACCCATTCCTACCATTCTCATAGGTTCAAACTATCATATCTGGGTTCAGGGAATGCGTAGTTTTCTCAAGGGTCGGAAACTATGGCGTTATGTTACTGGAGATGTCAAGCCCCCCACTCGGCTTACTGATGAAACTGAAGGACAGATCGCTGATCGTCTCGAGGATTGGGATAGTAAGAATCACCAAATTCTGACATGGTTCCGGAATACTTCGGTTCCAGTTATTCATCATCAATTTGGGCGCTACGAAACTACCAAAGAAGTTTGGGATCTGCTTGCATTAAGGTACACCTCTTCTGATCTCTCCAGTCAGTATCAAGTATGGGAAAAGTTGCATAATTTGAAACAAGAGAAAGGTCAGTCTATTACTGATTTTCTTGCACAAATGGAGAATATTTGGGACCAACTTGCTTTGTCAGAACCATCAATAAGGTGCACCGTTGATGCAACTAATTATACGGCACACCGTGACCGTATGCGACTAATTCAATTCCTTATGGCCCTTACTGATGATTTTGAATCTTGTCAAGCTTCATTGTTACGTCAATCTCCTCTACCCACATTAGAAGCTGATGTCTCTCGATTATTGTCTGATGAAACTCGTCTCGGCTTACTTAAGCCATCCCACGATGATGTTGTGCTTGCCGCCGCGGATAAACATTTCTCAAAAGGTGAAGGGAAATTTTGTCGTACCTGTAACAAATCTGGTCATACTCTGATTGAATGTAGTCTTACTGAATGTCACAAATGCAAGAAAAGAGGCCATATTGTCGTTCACTGTCCCACTAAGGTGAGTTGTCGCTACTACAAGCTGTCTGGCCATTCCATTGAGCAGTGCCCCACTCGTCCCCCAAGATCTAATCAACCCTCCAAGATAGCAATTCCAATTGTTGCTGCTACCTCTGAGGTTACTGTCTCTCCAACATCCACTGGTAACTTAGAAGCACTCCTTAGACAAATACTCTCCACCCATCCCAGTACTTCTACTGCCTTATCTGTCAATTCAGGTAATTATCCTTGGTATTTTGACTCTGGTTGTTGCAATCATATGACTTCTCAATCCTTGTTATTTTCTTCCACCTCTCCTACCACAAATATTTCTCCAATCTTCACTGCAGATGGCTCACAAATGCTTGTAAGTCAGTCTGGCCACATATCAACATCTACACTCACATTACCAAACACATTTCTTATTCCCAAACTTACATTCAACCTTATTTCTGTTGGTCAACTATTTGAACTTGGATTAGAATTGATATTCTCCACTAATGGTTGTCGTGTGCATGATCCGCAGACGGGACAGATTCTTGGGACAGGCCGTAGAATTGGACGTCTGTTTGAACTCACCTCTCTGCATCTTCCTTCAAATCTTTTTTCCCAATTATGTGTTGTATCTACTCCATCTTCTCTTCACTTGAGGCATATGCGTCTTGGTAATGCCTCGATAAATAAACTTCGTCCTTTAGTTTCAAATGGTTCACTAGGTTATGTTAAAGACCAGCCTTTCCATTGTGTCTCTTGTCAACTTGGAAAACAACCAGCGTTGTCCTTTCAACATAATAAACATAATTATGTTGCTCCATTTGATTTGGTCCACTCTGATGTATGGGGACCTTCACCTACAGCCACTATGGGAGGATCTAAATATTTTGTCATGTTTATTTATGATTATTCTCGATTTACATGGTTCTTTCTTATGAAACAACGATCTGAACTACCTCAAATTTATATTGACTTTGCAAATATGATCAAAACACAATTTTCCAAAACTATCAAAATTTTGAGGATCGACAATGCCAAGGAATATCTTGACTCCAAAATTCAACAATTTTTAAAAGCCCAATGAACCATTTCACAACGATCATGCCCATATACCTCTCAACAAAATGGACGAGCCGAAAGGAAACATCGTCATATTTTAGATTCCACTCGATCAATGCTCATTTCATCATCTTGTCCTAAACGCTTTTGGGGTGAAGCTGCCCTTACGGCTGTTTATGTTATTAATCGTATTCCTTCTTCAGTCACCAAACACAATTTGTCTCCTTATGAGTGCATTTATGGTGTTTCCCCTCCTTATGATCTTCTCAAGGTTTTTGGGAGTGTTTGTTTTGTTCTTATTCATCCCACAGAGCATCACAAGTTAGAACCATGTGCCAGACTTGTTGTTTCTTAGGATATGGTATTCAACACAAAGGATATCGTTGTTGGGATCCCGTGTCAAAGAAACTTCGCATCTCTCGTCATGTTATTTTCTGGGAACACGTTATGTTCTCTTCTATTTCTAAGTTCACAGTGTCACATTCATATCCTCCTCCACTTTTCACTAATCCATCTATTGAGTTGTTTCCATCTGATGCAAGTACTCATGGTGAACGTACAAATGTCCAACCTCCATCACCGCATGTTCTTGATGATGCCCCTCCTGCAGATACTGCACCAGAGACCATTGGTGACTCATCTCCACCCTATCCTACCCGAGTAAGAAATCCTCCCACTTACCTTCGAGATTATCATTGTTTCTCTGCTCTTATTTCTTTACATGAACCTCAGTCCTATAGGGAGGCTTCTTCTAATCCTCATTGGCAGCAAGCTATGCAAGATGAATTACAGGCATTGACAAAGACAGGTACTTGGGACTTGATTGATCTTCCTCCTAGCAAAAATCCAGTGGGATGCAAATGGGTTTACAAAATCAAAACACATTCAGATGGATCTATTGAGCGTTATAAAACACGACTTGTTGCTAAAGGATTCGCTCAAGAGTATGGGATTGATTATGAGGAGACTTTTGCTCATGTTGCTCGCCTTACCTCAGTTCACAGTCTGCTTGCTATTGCTGCTGCTCGGAAATGGAGTCTGTTTCAGATGGATGTCAAGAATGCCTTCCTCAATGGTGATCTCACTGAAGAAGTTTATATGACGCCTCCTCCAGGTCTTGATCATCCACCAAATACAGTATGTCGCCTGCGACGTGCCTTATATGGTTTGAAGCAAGTAGACCCGGCCAAGGTTCCGGTTCAAAACCAGAACCGAACCGGTTGGAACCGGAAAGTTCCGGTTTTGGAACCGAACCGGAAGGGGACCAGTTTGGTTGGGGTTCCACCCCAACTCGAACCGGTCCGAACCGGTGGAACTGTACGGTTCCACCGGTTCAGACGATTCCAACCGGAACCGAACAGTTCCGGTTGGAACTGTAGGGTTCCAACATGAACCCTACGCCCCCAACAGCTACTAGCCGTTGGGGGGGCAGGGAGCTGTTTGGCTCCCTGTCCAAATAAAAAAAAATTTAAAAAAAATTAATTATTTTTATTATATAAAATATAAATTACTAATGTACCCCTAATAACGGTAATAAAACGGTTATATTTAGGGGCATTTTTGGTATCAAAAAAATTCTAAAATTCTATAAATAAGATTCATTTTTCATAATTTCATCACACCAAATTCTCAACTCTCTCATTTTCTATAATTCTCTTATTCTCAATCTTATTTCAATACAATTCTCTTATAATCTTATATTCTTATTCTCAATCTCAATTCATTTAGTTGTTAATTTGTTATCATTCGCATCGTAATTATTCAATTTTCTTATTTTTCTTCCTAATTTCTCAAACGAAAAATGGCAAGCTCATCTGAGAACATAATGTCAAATATGCAAACCCAAGAGAGCGGCCCTAGTGTCAGTGCACAATCACGGAGAAGAGAAGTTAAGGCTCGGTCCTCAGATATTTTCAAAATTCATTTTACTTTGGAACGCCTAGAAGATGGTTCACAACGAGCAATTTGCAACTATTGTGGGGTTATCTATAAATTTTCTGGTGGATACGACAATATGATCAAGCACATGGAAAAACATCATCCGGTTGAATTTGGCATTGATACGACGCAGACTCAAATGGCCAGGTACGCATCATCTAGTAGAGGTACGAGTAGTGTAGATTTATTTAAATATTCTGATGCAAAAAATAGAGAAGAATTTGCGAAATTAACTTGTATGTCACATCTTTCTTTAAGCTTTGGTGAAAAACTTCATTTTACTAATTACGTGCATAATGCTTTAAACCCTGCTACATGTAGAATGACTCGAAACACAACAAAACGTCATATTTTCAAATTATATAAAGATGGTAAAATTATTTTAAATGAAATATTTAAATAGATGAAAGGTCGTATTCTATATGTTCTGATATTTGGAGTGACCATTGGCAAACACACTCATACATGGGTGTGACTTGTCATTGGATTGATGCATCATTTACCATGCAAAAAAGACTTATTGCATTTAGAGTTTTTAATGACCCACATACTGCACATAATATTTATAGAATGATGAAGGTAATTTTTGATGAATATGGTTTAGTAGAAAAAATTTTAACAATTGGATTTGATAATGCATCTGCAAATACTGCATCCATTCATGATTTAAAATCCTTATGTGAACCAAATTTAGGGGGTCGATTTTTTCATATTCGTTGTACATGTCATGTCCTTAACATATGTGTGCAAGACGGACTAAAATTATTATCACATTTCCTTGATCCAATTAAAACGGTACTTAACTGTATTTGGTCATATTCTCAAGTTAGGAGAGAATGGACCAAGTTTTGTAAAATAAATGGTATTAAACCGATTAAATTTTCAAGAGATGTTCCAACACGTTGGAATTCTACTTATTTTCTTTTATGTCAAGCATTTCAATACAAAGATGCATTATGTAGTTTTTTTTCTCAACATGTTCAAAATATCACACTTTATCCTAGTCAATGGGATATTTGTGAAATTTTTTTAGATATTTTAAGAGTTTTTAATGATGTTACTTTAGTTTTTGGCGGTGTTTATTATCTTACAGCACATTTATTTCTTCTTGAGAGTTTGAATATTGTTGGCACTCTCGATGAACATGTTGACAGTGACGACCCTAATAATATTATTTTGCTCGAAGCCATTACTGCTATGAAGGTAAAATGGTTGAATTATTTTAGAGAAATGCCTTTACTTTATCTTATTGCTGATGTTTTTGATCATATATTTAAATTAGAAGGTTTGAATGGTGGTTTACAAGCTTACTATGGTTATTTAGGAATATTAGATGATGTTGATATTACGAGCATAATGACGAAATTAAGAAGTGATTTAATTATTTTATTTAATGATTATATTGTAAGATATAACTTAGGAACATTAGGTCAATCTAGTAGTAGTGAACCGGTAATTCAAACAAGACTTAGCGCAGGGGATCGTTGGTTATTGCAACGAAATAAAAAATCTAGGGATACGACAACTAATAACCCTGAATTAGATAATTATTTATCTACAAATTTTGAGTTTTCTAATGAAAGTTTATGCAGTAAAAATTTTAAAATCCTTGAATGGTGGAACCGGCATCAAAATATATATCATGTTTTATCTATTATTGCTAAAGAGATCTTGGCAGCACTTATTTCCACCGTTGCGGTTGAGCAAGCCTTCAGCTTGGGAGGTAATATATTGGAAGCTAGGCGATCTTCATTACATCCAAGCACTCTAGAAGCAACAGCTTGTGTGGATGATTGGACTCGAGCTGATCTGAGACAACAAGAAGATGCCCCCGATGATTTTGAAGATTTGTTCGATAATGCTTCTGCAACAAGTGCAAGCGGAACCGGAGCCGAAGGATCAACTGATAATGATGATTGATAATTGTAAAATTATTATTTACAAATGGGATATGTCTAAAACTTGTAATGGAACTACGTGAGCTTTGATTCCTCTCACCCTTGGAGGATACGTAGGCTACTTAAATTTTTACAAATTTAAGCTCAAGCTCTTCAATGTAATAAAAAAATTTTATTTATAAAATTAATCTCATTTATTTTACTTAATTTTCAAAAAAAATAAATTCTTTGAACCGAACCGAACCGGAACCGAACCGTTCGGTTCCGGTTCCACACTTGTGGAACCGGTAACCGAACCGCCGGCCGGGTCTAGAAGCAAGCTCCTCGTGCATGGTTTGCCAAATTCAGTACCGCTGTCAGACAAATTGGATTCACCTCCAGTCCACATGATTCAGCCTTATTTCTTCGAAAATCCAAAAAGGGTATTGTGATATTACTTATTTATGTTGATGATATGATTATTACTGGAGATGATATTTCAGGCATAACAGATCTCAAGCAGGCTCTTAGTCAACAATTTGAAATGAAAGATCTTGGTCCTTTGAGTTATTTTTTAGGCCTTGAGGTTATTTGTTCTGATGATGGTTATCATCTCTCGCAAGCCAAGTATGCCTCTGATCTTCTTTCTCGAGCTGGCCTTACAGATAGCAAGACAGTTACAACTCCAATTGAGTATAATACTACTCTTACACCTATAGATGAAGATAGCACTCCCCTTGATGATCCTACTCTCTATAGACAATTGGTTGGAAGCCTCATTTATCTTACAGTCACTCGACCAGACATTTCTTATGCAGTTCACATTGTCAGCCAGTTCATGACCGCTCCCCGTTCCACTCATTATGCTGCAGTACTTCACATCCTTCGTTATGTTAAAGGAACTCTCTTTACAGGTCTCCATTTTTCTGCTACTTCATCATTGGTTCTTCGAGCCTATTCTGATTCTGATTGGGCAGGAGACCCTATTGATCGTCGATCAACTACAGGTTACTGTATTTTTCTTGGTGATTCACTTATTTCTTGGCGCAGCAAGAAACAGACATTGGTTGCCCGCTCGAGTACTGAGGCTGAATATAGAGATGTTGTTGCTACTGCAGCTGAACTTCTATGGTTACGTTGGCTTCTAGAAGATATGGGAGTCCCTCAACCATCATCTCTCACTCTTTACTGCGACAACAAAAGTGTTATTGGAATAGCACATAATGATGTTTTTCATGAGCGCACCAAACACATTGAGATCGATTGTCATTTCATTCGCCAACACGTTGCTTCTGGCACTATTTCCTTGAAGTATCTCAAATCCACTGATCAGCTAGCTGATGTCTTCACTAAATCCTTTCTTCCAGGACGTTACACTACACTTGTTTCCAAACTCAATTTGGTTTCATCTAAACCACCTTGAGTTTGAGGAGGGATGTTAGTTGTTAGTTGTATGTTGTGATGATGTTAGTTGTGTTGTGTTATTAGTAGTTATTACTTGATAGTTGTATAGATGTATTTAATATAGTAGTTATGCATTTATTGTGGTAGTTGTGTTTAAAGGCTATAAAAAGGCATCTCATTGTAATTCAAAACTCAAGTAAATGTTAATATACATTTTCTTCTCTAATTCTCACAAAAACATTATGGGTAAGAAATACTCCAACCACCGAGTCCACAACTGATCCCTTCCACATAGAGAAGCGCCTGTCCCCTTGCACAAGATGCATGTGGGCTATAAATGAGTCAACACGACCATGAGACACTCTTCATTCTTCCTCCACCGGTCTTACATTCGAACCAAGGTCTCATGCATCTCTGCTACTAGTGCTTCTATGCATGTCTGAGGTCTCTGTGAAATTCCAATCTATTACGTATCAGTATCCAATGGTCCCCGGCTGCCAGGGTAAGTTTGTTGCATTATGCACTCTGCAATTCTAGACAGCGAAGCTGACTCCCGAACTCGAGTAGGGCCTCTATATCTCTTTCTTTTCAGTCTCTCTACTGGAATCAAAGCCAGGGTATCCTCACAAGTTTTTGTTTTTCTTGATTTGATGCCCTAGAATCTGCTCTAACAAATCCCTAAGAGCATGTTGTTTCCAGTGCGATATTATTTGCAGCAGTCAAACATGATGATGTGTTAGATGTAGATGATCTTTGCCCCTTCTCTGTTCTCTTTTTCTTGTAAATGTTTGGAAAATGTGGTTCATGGATCTAGTATGCTTGTAAAGTAAGGTAGTGAACACCGGTAATATTAGAGCTGCCGGTGTCTGCTTGTTTGTTTGCATCAGAATTCTCTCTCTCTGGTTCCAATGCTTGTCTTTGGTCAGTTGAGATTGTACAGGTGCCGCATTTGGAATCATTTGGACTTCTTGGTGATGATTGGCTATCAATTTGCAAAACTACTTGGTTTGCATTTCCCTCCCCATTATCAACAGTCTCTCGACCTATGCCTTCTGTAATATTCTCTTTTTCGGAATCAGCAGTCTGTTTCTGCCCTTCAGGTGATGATATGTAATCTTTTATCAGTTGATTAACTGAGCGATTGAGATCAAAGGCAGTACCTGCTAGTGTATTTTCTACAATCACTTCAATTCCTTCACCGACTTGCACGATTGATTTTGATTGAATACCTCTTCTAAATGAGAACTTTCCCAGTAATGCCGAGTCTAAATCGACATTTGACTTACTTGTAGAGTTTTCGTTCCTAGGTTGTCCTTCTATGTCAAAGTTTAATGTCCTTCTACATGACTTCTTGGCAAGCTCTAGTTTTTTCAGATCATTGGATATCCCAGCTACTTCTGCTGGGGTAGACGTTGAGGCTTTGTTGAGTCCCTGGTTTCTTACATACTTCCTCTTTATCTGTTGGATTTTGTTCAGAACCAGCAGGCTTTGAAGTCACTAGCTTTGGAGTCATCACTTCAATTCCTTCACAAAGCTGTTGGGTAGATTTTGACCGACAAAAGTCCTTTGCCTGTGATAATGGAATTGAATCAAATGTTGACTTGCAAGCAGAGTTTTCATCTCCAGTCAGCCCTATGTCAAAATTTAAGGTTTTTCTGCATGACTCCATGGATGGCTCAGGTGTTTTCAAGTTAATGAATTCTCCAGCTGCTTCTGCTGGGGCAGATGTTGAGCCATTCTTGAGTCCTTTTTTTTGCACATACGTCCTCTTACCGGTTGGATTATCTTTAGAATTCTTTGGGTTCTGAGATTTTCCTTCTTTGGCCACCTTAGGCCAATGCTTTTTCCTCCTCTGTTTCTACTGAGGTGTATTGTTCATGTCAACAACTCTTTTTGCAGGATTGTCGTTCTCTATTTGTGTGGAAACAGCCAAAATTGATGCATCTGTAACTGGGTCTAAGAGTTGTTTTCCATGCTGGATTCCATCGGAGACAATGCTTTCAGCAGCAATATCATTATTCTGTACACCTCTTTCCTCAAGTTCTATCATCTGAACAAGGATTTTCTAGTTCAGAAACCTGTTTGCTTTTGACTCCTATAGCTTTATCCGGTGTAGCTGGAGCAAACTCAGAGATAATCTGGGTAGAGGCTCAGTTTGGCATTGTTCCAGGATGGAAATTAAGATCAAAGATATGCTGGTGAGAGATGGAAACCTCGTCTGTGGGGGTGTTGCCATTTCTTTCCGATGCTGAAGCTGTTTTAGCAAGAGCCAAGAGATTTCCAAAAGTCAAACTTTTATATCCAGCCAAGGGGTCAATGGCAAACACTTGGCATACTTCCTCATTGTCACATGCAAAGCCCATTTTCACTGTTGAACTAACCTTCACATTATGAACACACATGTTCATACCATCGCAATTGGCTGAGTTGAAATAAACAGTTGCGGTATTGGATTTGTTGTGATTAAACACACAAAAATAGAGGTGATTGAGAGAAAACTCTTCTTTTATATTACTCACAAAAGAATTACAAAGCTTACAATCCAAGCTTTACAAAAAACTCTCACCACTTTACTCTTTATTAAACTCACACATTTGGGATGATTTTACAAAGCAATGGAAGGCTCAATTTATAGTGTCATAGACGTGTGAACAGTGTCACACGTCTTAGACACGCTTTGCATGCAAGCTGGAGCATGCTGCCAATTTGCCAAAGTTTTCAACTTAGCTTTCGGTGCTTGTTGTTCTCTTCTGCATGAAGTCTTCATGCACAGCTCACAGAGCTGTCTTCAACAAATCTTCCCATCGGTGAAGATTTACCCAAAATCTGAGCCGACCATCAATCATTCAAATCGAATCCTCCAAAGGATCCTCCCTGGATGCATCTGTATGACTGCCTACGTACCCTGAGTTGGGATCAAGCCAATCGTAGTTCTCTGAATCTCCCCACTCTGACTATGTGGAGAGTTTTGTCATTCCGGCTATGGCACGACAGATTTCAAGCTTCTCATTCTGTAAAACCTTGGTGAACATATCGGCACCGTTGTCGTCGGTGTGAATTTTCATGAGTTCTAACAGCCTTGAGCTCAAGACGTCACATATTCAGTGATACCTCACATCGATATGTTTTAACCTTGAATGAAAGGTGGAATTTTTACTGAGATAGATAGCGCTCTGGCTATCGCAGTACAAAATGTACTTCTCCTGCTTGAAACCCAATTCCTGGACGAATGTCTTCATCCACAGTAATTCCTTGCAAGCTTCTGTAACTGCAATGAATTCTGCCTATGTTGTAGAAAGTGCAACACATCTCTGCAACCTTGACTGCCATGCCACAGCTCCCCCTGAGAGAGTAATCAGATACCCCGAAGTAGACTTTCGGGTATCCATATCTCCTGCCATATCTGAATCGGTGTAGCCCATCAACACTGGTTTGTTGCTGCTTCCAAAACATAATCTCATCTTGGATGTGTCTCGTAGATACCGCATAATCCATTTGATGGCATTCCAGTGTTCTCGTCCTGGGTTTGACATAAACCGGCTAACCAATCCAACTGTGTGTGCTAAGTCTGGCCTCGTGCACACCATGGCATACATAAGACTTCCCACTGCTGAGGTGTATGGAACCTGTTTCATTTTCTCATTCCCTGTCTCAGTAGAGGGACTCTGTTGTGTACTCAATCTAAAGTGGGTAGCAAGAGGAGTGATAACCGTTTTAGCCTTGTCCATCTGGAATCTCTGAAATACCTTCTCGATGTACTCCTCCTGTGATAAGTATAACCTCCTGGCTTTCCGATCACGGCCGATCCTGATGCCAAGAATCTGTTTAGCTGGCCCCAAGTCTTTTATCTCAAAAGACTTACTCAGTTGCTGCTTCAAATTATCAATCATCGATTGATTCTGGCCAACTATCAACATATCATCTACATACAGCAGTAAGATGATAAAGTCATCGTCAGAAAATTTCTGAACGAATACACAATGGTCTGAAGTGGTCTTCTTGTATCCCTGCTCCCACGTAACTGACTCGAACTTCACGTACCACTGTCTCGGTGCCTGTTTCAAACCGTAAAGGCTTTTCCTGAGTCTGCACACATAGTCCTCTTTCTCGCTGACTCTGAAGCCTTCTGGTTGCTCCATGTAAATTTCCTCTTCCAGATCCCATGAAGAAATGCGGTCTTGACATCCATCTGCTCAACTTCCAGGTCGAGGCTTGCTGCTAAGCTGAGTACCACTCTGATGGATGACATCTTCACAACTGGAGAGAAGATTTCATCGAAGTCAATGCCTTTCCTCTGATTAAATAACTTGACAACTAGTCTGGCTTTGTACCGGGGTTGTGAAGTGTGCTCATGTTGCTTCACCCTGTACACCCATTTATTCTTCAAAGCCCGTTTGCCTCTTGGCAATTTCACAAACTCAAAAGTGTGATTGTCATGCAAAGATTTCATCTCATCTTGCATGGCTTCCTCCCACTTTTCTTTGTCATCTGTTTCCATAACCTCCCGGTAGCTCTCGGGTTCTCCCCCGTCAGTAAGCAGCACATACTCATATGCAGAGTATTTGGTTGAAGGTCGTCTTTCTCTGTCAGACCTTCTCTGTGGAACTGTTGGTGTAGCTTCTGGTACTAGTGGTTGATCATGATCATCATCTCTGAGAGCTTCATCACCTGTACCCTCATGTCTGGGAACCTCATCTTCAACTCGTACTGGCACCGGTGTATGAGGTTCTGGATTCACATTTCTGTATTGCTGGGGCATTGTCTTCATCTCCTTCCGGATATCTTCTATGGTCTGGTCTTCAACAAAGACAACATCTCGGCTCCTGACGATCTTCTTCTCCACAGGATCATACAGTTTGTAGCCGAAATCATCCTGACCATAGCCAATAAAGACATATTGTCGTGTCTTTACATCAAGCTTGGATCTCTCGTCCTTTGGAATGTGTACAAATGATTTGCACCCAAAGACATGCAAGTGTTCGTATGACACTTTTTTACATGTCCAAGCTTGGTTAGGAACATTACCTTTCAGTGCGACCACTGGGGACATGTTCAAAACATGTACTGCTGTGTTGAGTGCATCCCCCCAAAATGTCTTCGGCAGCTTGGCTTGTGACAGCAATCTTCTGACCCTTTCGCACAAGGTTCTGTTCATCCTCTCAACTAGGCCATTCAGCTGAGGTGTCTTCGGAGGTGTCGTTTGATGTCTTATTCCTTGCGTCTTGCAGTACTGATCAAACGGACCTCTGTATTCTCCACTGTTATCTATTCTGATGCATTTGAGTTTCTTGCCGGTTTCTCTCTCCACCAGGGCGTGAAACTCCTTGAACACTCCAAGCACTTGGTCTTTTCTCTTCAAGGTGTATGCCCAGATCTTCCTTGAATGATCATCAATGAATGTCACAAAATAGAGTGACCCACCAAGTGTTCTCGTCTGCATCGGACCACATACATCTGAATGTATGAGGTCAAGTACCTCCGGTTTCCGTTGAGGCGGGGAGCTCTGGAAGGACACTCTGTTTTACTTTCCAGCCATGCAGTGTTCACACTTCCGTAAGTGTGAGTTCTTCAATTCGGGAAGAACATTCTGCATGCGTAGTATCTCCATCCCCGTTTGACTCATGTGACCGAGCTTTTTATGCCATAGCTCGGCTGCCTCATTGCTATTGACTGTATTTATGCTACTATTTGAAATCTTAGCATGCATCAAATACAGAGTTGAGTCTTTCTTACCTCGTGCCACCACCATTGATCCTTTAGTGAGCTTCCAGGTGCCGTCACTAAAGGGGCTGCAGAAACCTTCATCATCCAGCTTGCCTGTTGAGATCAGGTTTAACCGGATGTCAGTGATGTGTTTGACTCTCTTCAACACTAGTCTTGTCCCGTTGTCTGTTTCAAGGCAGATGTCTCCGATACCGACAATTTTGGACTAGCCGTCATTCCCCATCCTTACAGCACCGTAGTCTCCTGGTGTGTAAGATGAAAAGAAGTCTCTGCGAGATGTGGCGTGTATGGATGCGCCACTATCTATCACCCAATTGGTCTCGTGGCTGGCAAGATTTACAACATTTTCTTCATATATAATAAAAAACTGTTTGGAGGTATTGTCGGTGGTAGTGGCAACTCTTTCTTGATTAGAGTCACCGTCTCTCCTGGATTGCTCGTTCTTCAACTTGTAACAGTCTCTCTTCATATGGCCTTTCTTTTTACAGTAGAAACATTCAATTTCCCTCATTCTTGATTTACCTCGGTTCTTGATCGGTCTACCTGGGCCTCGACTTTTACTTCTCCCCCTTCTGGTGTTCTTTTCTGTCACTAGAGCTTCTGAGGTTGAGGCTGATGCTGACTCATGCATTCTCGTCCTCTTTTCTTCCTCGAAGATCCTGGTCTTTGCCATCTCCATAGTGACTTTCCCATCTGCGGCTGAATTTATCACCGTAGATCTGAACGTTTCCCAAGATTCTGGTAACGTATTAAGAAGTATTAATCCATTTACCTCATCACTGAAGTCTATGCCCAATCCCGACAGTTCTTTCATGGTGCTGAGGAAATCGTTAATATGGTCCGCCACAGCTGTACCTTTCTAGTATTTCAAACTCATCATCTTCTTGATGTAGTACAGCTTATTGTTGCCAGTCTTTGCTCGGAAAAGCTCCTTCAGCTTTCTCCAAAAGACACGTACATTTGTTTCTTCACTCACATGGTTGACGATACTATCGTCGATCCACTAACGAATAGTAATGTATGTTTTCTGGTGAAGATTAGCTCACTTCTCATCGGTCATTCCTCCTGGTTTCTGCTCCAGAAATACCGATCCATCATAGTCCTTCACATACAGAAGGTCTTTCATCCTTCCTCTCCATGTGAAATAGTTTGTACTGGTAACAAAATCATTTTTCCGTCGCCCCCATCCATCATAAAAATTATAAGCATAATTTCAAAAAACGGACCTCACCGTTGCGTCTAGAATGGTCAAAAATGATGGAAATGACACTTCGTTTGTCAAAATCCGACACAGGGATCAAATTGTAAATTTCAGAAATTACAAGGGTCAAAGTGCAATTTCCAAAAGTTCAGGGGCCAAAGTGAAATTACCGAAAAATTCAGGGACTATATTACAATTTCCAAAAAGTTCAATGACTAAATTGAAAATTTCTGAAAGTATAAGGGCTAAATTGTAATTTCTAGAAAGATCATGGACCTATCTGAAATTTACCAGACACGCTGACGTGGCACTGCTTACGTGGCAAATGCTGACGTGGGATGTGACGTGGCTGCTGACTGGATGCCACGTGTCCGCTGACTGTGTTGCTAACGTGTCCTGCTGACTGGGCTGCTGACTGTGCAGGGGTTTGCTGACTGAGCGCTGACGTGGGGCCTACGTGTCTCGTCTTCTTTCTTGGTCTGCGCGTGAAGCACGTGGCTGCGCGTAAGGCGCGTGAGACAACTTCTGACCTGCGCGTGGCGCGCTTGCGACTTCCTGGGACCTCCTTTCGATCGCCGAAAAATACCACCGTGCTCATCTCGCCGTGAAAAGTCTGATGGTATGCTCAAAATCGATTTTCGACAACTTTCGTCGGAATCGACTTTCTGAATCGAACCTCTGTTACTGAGTTTCGGGATCCCTCCGAGTAACCTTAGCTACTGATACCACTTGTTGTGATTAAACACACAAAATAGAGGTGATTGAGAGAAAACTCTTCTTTTATATTACTCACAAAAGAATTACAAAGCTTACAATCCAAGCTTTACAAAAAACTCTCACCACTTTACTCTCTATTAAACTCACACATTTGGGATGATTTTACAAAGCAATGGAAGGCTCAATTTATAGTGTCATAGACGTGTGAACAATGTCACACGTCTTAGACACGCTTTGCATGCAAGTTGGAGCATGCTGCCAATTTGCCAAAGTTTTCAACTTAGCTTTCGGTGCTTGTTGTTCTCTTCTGCATGAAGTCTTCATGCACAGCTCACAGAGCTGTCTTCAACAGGATTGAGAATCTTGATTACAAACAGAAGAAAAGCAATATGATCCGTGCCAGTTTGGTTGGTCTGGCTGGTTACTGCAACCTTTTGCGTAAATCGGCATAGGTTTTTGCAGAATTGCCCTCAAATGAGTTGCTGGACTCCATGAACCCTGACTCCCGCACTCCTTTCGACCTTGCGTGACATTATTCATTGCTCGGCTTTACAATCTCGTCGAAAAATACCAAGTACTTCTCTTACTGGCTCGCTTCTGTATATCAGAAACTGCCTTTACATTGCTCAACAAATTTATATCTAATCAAAAACCCATTCCAGCCTGTGAATCATCCAACTCATAAAATTTCTTTGTGAATCTCATTCTATACACTAGCATCCTGCTAAAACATTTAAAGATAGCCCAACAGAATATAAGAAAATCTCTTCAGTAATCTCCTTGTATAATGCCACTTTTTTCTCTTCTGTTGCGTGAACCAGAATCAATGCCGGAGATCTGATTCTGCTACTTGAAGGCTAGATGGAAGTAGTAGTTATTCGGTTGTCGTTAGTTCCTAGTTGAAACTTACTGTTAGTAGTAACGCCGTTAGTGGTCCTCACTTTTGTGGGTTTTTTTCCGAAGAAAGTAGTACTTATCATTAATTCACATTTGTGAAATGATACATAAATTCTGATGGAATACTACCCAGCCATACAACAGTATCATCCTTTTCCAAGACTAGTTTGGCTAAACAATGAGCACTAGTATTACACATTATAGGCGTATATAAGCACTTAAAGTTCTGAAAATTTCCTTCTACATCAGCAATTTTTGTTATCACCCAAAAGATTTCGATAATGTTGTCTTTCCTGTTATTTACCGTGATTTATAGTGGTTCGGCCAACAATGCCTACGTCCACTCCCCCAAGCCGCGCTTGAATATTTACACTATCAACGAGTTTCCATGGCTCACCCGCAACCAAGAGTTTTACACAAGGTTCACTCCAAACTCTTACACTTTGAGTGTTCTACGTAGGCTCACTCACAAACCTTTTATAATTACCCAAACGATGGGATTTCACAAACCACAAGTGTTTTGAATAAAATGTTTGAAAACACATTTGGGCATTCACAAAGATAAGAAGATTTAAGATTTGAGTTTCTCACCCAAATGTATCAAAGCTCACTAATATGAATATGAAGATGAAATATGAGCTTTTTCAAATGTAGAGAGTGTAAAATGATTTGAAGATAGTTATAAACTCTCAATAATATTTTGACATGATTAGAGGATGAATATATGTGCAAGAGATGTGTTAGAAGTGAGAAAAATGATGAATTTATAGATTTTGCACAAAACTAGCCGTTTATAACCGTTTTAAAGGTCTGGGATCGGTATGGCACCGGTATGTCAGTCAAACGGCTCAAAAAATGACCGTTGAGACATCTAGAACCGGTATTTCGGTTACATGGACCGGTATGCCGGTTTGGAGACCGGTATGCCAATTTTGAGACTGGTATGCCTGTTTTTGATGACCAGTCAAGACTGACAGCACTCGGTATTTTGTCTATAACTTGCTTTAGAAAATTCCAATCATGATCCGTAAATTTATACATAAACTAGACACATAGATGTATTATCTGGAAAAATTTCAGCTTCAAAAACATTAAGATGAATTTTATGGAATTTTGCTAATGTAACATGTATGCAGAAAAATGCACATATGAACATGTTGCAGTAATATGGCTCTAGCAAAAGTTCTATATATCGGAATTATATTCCGTTTGAACCGTAGCAAACTAGAGACACATATATACCTAACGGTATATCATTTGAAGTTTAATTCAACTGTTTTCTAATTTTTTTAAACCATTTTCTGATGCACTTGTGTATTGAAATTCATTTTGGTACAAATAAATTGTAAATGATTCATTAAGCATTCTAAGTCATTTTAAATGCAAATGATGCAAAATTTATGATTTCTAAGAGCTTTAAAATATTTGAATAAACTCACTTATAATTATTTTTGGCTCTTAATCATTATTTTGATCTTCATATTGCTTGCCTCTTGCTTTGACTTTTTATCATCTTTTTGCCTCTTTATCATCTTTGTTTTCTTGATCATCTTGTAGCATATTTTAGCTCTTCATCAACGATTGCTTCGAAATCTTTTTGTAATGTCTCGCTAATGCGCGTCGAAGACTTCAAGTGTTGACGTCATCAAAATCCATCATGCGACTATGTCGCTAACACTGATTCCACCGTCACCGAATTCAGACCTTCATTTTTTGCAAGTTGCAGCCCCCAACATATAGCCTCGACTTCCGCATAGGCTACATCGCCATAAAATTTAGCAGTTCTCATGGCCGCCGCTATAAAGTCCTCTCTAAGTCTGTGGCTGCATCCACATTGATTTTATACCATCCAATATGAGGGGACTCCATGAATTCTTAGCTGTTGTGGCTTCCCTTGTTCTGTATTCTTTTCCCCCAATCTGGATTCTTTTGTAAGAGGTTTCCAATGCTTCAGCTTTAGCTACAATTCCCATGGTTCTTCTCTCTTACCTTCGAATATGCTTTTATTTCTCATCTGCCACAAAGCCAAGAAAATAGCCACAATCATCTCTAGCTACCCCTTGTTGTGTACTTTTTCCAGTTTGCCTAGCATGGTTAACATGTCTTGGCAAACAGAGTCGTGAATGCTCTAAACAAAAGAAGTTATTCTCCAGCATTTTCTTGTTATCTTGCAACTAATTAACACGTGTAATGTCTTCCACACCACACTTGCATGTTTGACATAATGATTCCTGCAGGATTTTCTTCTTTCAGAGGTTCTCCGCAGTTGGCAGAAGGTTAACCATGCGGAATAATAACCAATAACCACTCATCCCCCCTCTCTCTCTCGCTCAAAATTAACCTAAAAACCCTCCAAATTCAGGATCTGCAGTTGTTGCCGCCACCAAAATTCATGGTGGGGTAGGGGCACCTCTACCTCCATAAAAATAATAATCCTTCCCCCTCTCTTTCTTTGTTTCCCTTCATTTCTTTCTTTTATCCTCTTCCTCCTCATCCTCCCCTTCTAAGTTCTTCTTCACACAGAGATTTCCCCAAAAAACCAGAAACCCTAAAATTCTAATAGTGACAATCTTACACCCAAAACTCAGTTACAATCTTCAATATACAACAGTTATATGTTCGATGAAATACTTTTGCGAAATTTTTTGAGCATTTTCCCCTCTAATTTTAGTTTTTATTTTAGTGAAATAATTATGTCATCAGTTTGGATACAAATTTTGTAAGTCTATCATTATTATAAATTGTTAATTTAAAATTTAAATTAGAAAATTAAGATTCTTTTATAATACAAGTTTGGATGTGTATGTGAATATATATATATATATTACTATATTACTATATACATACATTTTTGTAAAAATTTTCTCAAAGAAGATATGATCACGTTCCCCAAAAAAAAGTGGCGATTGCTTAGATGAAACTCGAGCGTGAACTAATTAACTTCCCTAGTTGTTTTGGACTTAATTTGCCTCTTTTCAAATCCTCAAACAAGGGTAACAAAACAGAAGAAGACGGAGAAGATTAATATTAAACAAAAATTAAGAGAGATTAATCTTTGATTAATTCAACAGCTTTGCACCATGGGGTTGTTGCAAGAACCCCATTTGACATTAACCCTAGAGTCACCATTATCACGTCCTTCCTCAGCCAATATTCTCTCAAGCTCACTGGGTCGGCATGGGATTGTTAGGGCACCTTCACGATCAAACCCATACTCTTCAGCAGCTTCCTCCAATAGCCTCATGAATGTGGGGTGTGTCAAGTAATTCAAAGGGACGATGAATCTCTTTGGCTCATCACCATCCATAGCCAAAACAGCAACATGCCCTTCTTTAACATCTTCAGGCACATTATTTGAGCTTGAGTCTCTCATTTCTTCACATTTATCAGCAAAGAAACTCAATTTTTTTCCCATTAAAAGACTCTTTTGTAGCTTCTTAACAACAATCTTGATGCCATTGTTCTTCTTAGCCATTAATTTGTAGTGTGAATTTTTTGTTTAGTGAGTAGTATTAATTTGGTGGGTGTGTTTTAGAATGTCTTAGCTTGTTGGGTTATATATAGTGATGAGAGAAAGGCATATGCTTGGATAAGAAGATTGGACGGTCCATAATTATACACAGTCATTATCATACCAAAAATGATGTTTGTTTTACGATCATGTGTATTTTTGGAAAAAAAAATTTATTTTCCTTTTTTACCACTTGTATTTTATAAATATATATAGATATCTGTACGAAATATATTAAAAAGTTTTTGTATTGTTGTTAGACTGATGACTTTTGATTAAATGATGAGGAGACCAGCGCATGTGACAAGGAAGTCTCTAGTTATCAACTTACTATGAAACGTCCCTTTTAGATATATAGTCATATTCGCCTTCAAATTATTGGCAAGCACAGTTGCTTTCATTTTGCAATACCTTAATTTGTTATTCAATTCAGTTCATATTGGATAATAAGTTATAAGGTAATTAGCAGAAAGTGCAAAACATCATCCAAGTTCACACTTTCTTGGAGTATTTTATAAATTATGATGGTTCATTATTAGATAATAATTTAAATTAATTGAATTTTAACTGTTAATTATTTTAAAGTACACTTCATAGAAGATTGTGACACACAACTTTATCCAATTCTAGTGAACTAATATATCAATATTATAATGAGAATATAAATTAATTTATAAACTCATTGAAATACTGTATATCAAACGGTACATTATAGTCCCAAGAAATATGCTAACAAATCCTAATTGTGTGTTTAACTAGAAGTTTAAGTCATGCATAGACTCTAGATGTTTGTCCACTACAACTTCTTAGTCATAATTTAATCGTTTGTTTCCATATATATATATATATTGAATGATATTCAACAGTGCAAAACTATACTATTTAAAGGAAAATTTAATCAAACATCTAGTTAGAATGACTAACATGAGCAGGGGTGGTCCTGAATTTTGGAAAGCCTATATAAGTTTTAAAATATATATTCTCATATTAATAAAGAAAGATTTTTTTTTTACTTTTTTATTATAATGGGTATTAATTTTTTAAAAATTTGAAGTCTCTGATTTTGACCTAAATTTAGGAGGCCTAATCGACCGCATATGTGAATTATCCCCAGAGCTATTATTAAAAATGATAACGCTATAAATGAAAGCAAAAAAGCTAGGTATAACTGGAGTAGTATCTTCATTAGCCGGAAGGCCACTAACGTCATTCGAAAAACAAACAAGAAAAGGGTTACTGTTTAGGTAGGATAGATTGATGTAGTCCAATGGCTAAAGCTCTGCCAGCTTCTTGTAGACTGAACTCTCTTTAGGCTCTGAGTTGTTTTTGGGTGGGATGGTTGAATTTATCTTCCTTGGTAATTAACAAGAAAGAGGTAATATGTAATATTCTCATTTGATTTATTCAGTGCCTGCGGTGAGGCGCGACCCACAACAAACAAAAGGGGAAAGCTTGCTTGCTGTAGCCCTATTTTAGTAGACTAGGCAGGGTAGGCAGCAAGATCTTGAAGCATGTAACCTTTTCCGACCTTCTTAAACTGCAGCTAGCGTTTAGCCAAGTTAATCGTTGATGTGTTCAGGTATATTAGAGGTTCGTCGGAAATAATTTGGCTGTGCGTTAAAGATATTTTGTTTGTAATTTATTTTGATGTCATGTTGTGTTTGGTTTTCGTGGAAAGAGTTCAGGCATAATAGAGGTTCGTCGGAAATAATTTGAATGTGCGCTAAAAATATTTTGTTCCCGTTGTATCATGAGAAATATACTCCAAAACGACCCTAAACACTAATAGTAGAAGACGAATAATATGTTTTAAAAATACTATGTGCTACACATGTCTCAGGTTTAATCTTTATATCACTATATTATTCTCTGAATTATTTTATGTATTTTAAAAATACTATGTGCTACACACATGTCTCAAGTGAATATGTGATATATATTTTTATGCGTTGGAAGGTATGGCTACATAAATTAATCATGTTGAAAAAGCTGAATCAAGGGTCCCAAAAATTGCACCAATCAACGCCTCAAATTTATATCATAAAAGTGTTTAGTTTAGACTTAGAGCTCATGCAACTGATGAGCTGGAAGCTAAAAGTGCAAAAAGATCATGAGAACAATTGACAACACTCAAGCTAATGTGGGGGATCCAACATATCTTGCTGGCATCAGATGTTCTTGGGGCAACCTTGTTTTAAATACCTGTTTCAATTTCAAATAAAATCAACTTTTCTTTAGACAGCAAACCCTACATTGGCTTTTGTTTGAATTTTTCTTCATTTTGGTTGGGTGGAGGATAGCAGCCCAAGTCTCTTACCCAGAAACATAAAACTTTATCCTTAATTTTCATGTGTTGTGTAATAATCGATATTATAATCCATTATCAATGTGTCATTTTTTAAAAATTCTATCAAAAAATGATACATAAAATATCACGTCGCTCAATAAACATATCATGTAGTATAGTATTACTTTGTGATAGTAATAATTAGCATAAGAAATTCAACATCTTAAAGCTCATTTTGTTTTCTTGTTTATTTTTCACTAGGTTTCTCTCTTCTTCTTTTTTCACATGCATGTTACTGTTGCTAATTATAACATGTCAATGAAAAGGCGTCGACTATAAATGGCTACTTAAAAGACAGATCCGTGTCCTACAATATGGGTGAGAATCTGAATGAAAATAGACTTAATTTTTCGAGAGGTATGATCTATGGATAGCAACCATCCTGAATAAGTTTGAAATGGTAACTTAGTTTGGGGGGCTCTTTCTGGTGACTTGTACAGTAATTGGACGTGTCTACCACACAACTGTGGTCGACAAAGTTTTATGTACATTAGACTTTATGAATCGGTAGAAAATCGAATAGAGATTCCGGATAAAAACATTACAAATCTCAACTTTTTTTTATCTTGAATTGGTGGTTGGATTGGTAGAAAATCGAATAGAGATTCGGGATAAAAATATTCCAAATCTTTATTGAGATTTGAGACTTTTTTTATCTTGATTCAAAAAAAAAAAAAATTGATCGAAATTTAAGATGAGAGGTCCAATTGTCATCCCTAACTAATTGTCAAAGAATCAAAATCAGCAAAGAAAAAAACATGAAAATGTAATTGAAAAACATGAGTTTTTCAACTAAGAATGTGGGGTTGTAATTAAAAGCAGTGGTACAGCAATTATTCTCAATATAGTTACAGAATTTGGGTGTGGAATCATTTACTTATTTGGTTTTGAGGGCATTTTATATTTGAAATTAAGGCGAAAGATTGTTAATTGCAACTTTTAATGCAAGAAAATAGACAGTACAAGGTACAGTACTACTACCGGTGGATTTCAAAGGCTTGAACAACAATGTAGAAACATGGACCATGGTTCATAAATATCATAATAGAACCAAATTGTGATTATCTAAATGTAACGTCACTTCTTGCCTGCAGGTCACAACTACAAGATTGAGATTCAATCATGCAATTACTTTTTTTGTTGTGTCTGAAAATTGTGCTTCTCATTTCATAAGGTATCTAATTAAGTAGTCGATTTGGCATTAGCTGTAGCGGGCCAATTGAGTACAGCCACCACCCTCCTCCTCTAGTGTAAGCTGCACTGCATCCCAAAATAAACATTAATATTAATAGATTCCAGCAATAATTCAGTCCAAAAATATTTTTAGCAGTTGTTTGAAATTTGTTAGAGAAAATCTCCCACATTAATTGAGAAAAGTGAATAAGCTAAACAAATTATTCATAAACCATACTACACACGCTATAAAACGTATGTATAAAAGAATGCACTATAATTTTATAGGTTGGTTTTATGAATACTAAATTTGATTATTTCAAAAAGGGAAAAAAAATGATTTTGATATATATAGGGAAGTTACAAATATTGTATTCAGGGAGAATTCAGATTTAGTGTATTTGTAATAGTGCACGGATACGTGGGTGCAGATAGTATAATCTTTTTTAATGGAAAATAAGAGGTTTAGGATCCAAATCCGTTCACATGCATATAAATATTATAGAGTGTACGGATATGAGGAAGATTGAAGGCTAATGTAAATTTTTTTTTGAAGAATGGCTGTGTTCTGAAGACCAATATCATCCATTAAAGTCCGCAAATAAGGGAAAATCGATCATTCTACAAATACAAAGAGTAGACATTATTTAAGATTCCTCCGCAATGCATGATCAGATCCTTAAAAATCGAAATAAAAAATAAAAATAAATATATATCCTGTCTCCTCTCTGCAACATTACAACAACAATGGCAGGCAAAACTCAGAAGCCTCATGCAATTTTCATCCCATATCCCCTGCAAGGCCATGTGAATCCATCGGTTCAGCTTGCCCTCAAGCTTGCATCCCAAGGCTTCACCATCACATTCATCAACACTCACTTCATCCACCAGCAAATGACCAAGGCCCGGCCCATTATGAGCCCAGATATCTTCGCCGACGTCCGAAAATCGGGCCTCGATATACGTTACAAGACCTTATCCGATGGGCTTCCCCTCGGGTTCGACCGGTCGCTTCACCATGAACAGTTCATGAACTCCATACTGCACGTGTTCTCCGCCCATGCCGAAGAGCTTGTGGACCAAATTGTAAATTCTGAAGAAAATGTTCACTGTTTGATTGCTGACACTTACTTTGTTTGGCCATCAAAGCTTGCTAAAAAATTTGGCTTGTATTATATCTCATTTTGGACTGAATCTGCTTTGGTGTTTACATTATATTACCATTTACACCTTCTTACTATCAATGGTCATTTTCAATGCATAGGTAAGATTTTCTTCTTTTTTTTTCAAAAAAAAAAAAACCTTATTATTGTGGCATATATATAATATTAATGGCATGTTGTAACATTTGTTTTTGGGCTATCTAATCAGATTGCCGTGACGACACTATAGATTACATACCCGGCGTCCGAGCGATAAGTCCAAAAGATACGACGTCGTATCTTCAAGAAACTGATACAACATCAGCATGTCACCAAATTATTTTCAACTCATTTCAGGACACTAGAAATGCAGATTTTATTCTATGTAACACAGTACAAGAACTTGAATCCGAGGCCATAACAGCACTTCAAGCCAAAATTTCGTTCACTAGCATCGGGCCCATATCCTTAAACAAGTTCTCCGATAGGGTTGTGGCCACGAACCTGTGGGCGGAGTCTGATTGCAGCCATTGGCTTGACGAACGGGCCAATGGCTCGGTCCTGTATGTGTCTTTTGGTAGCTATGCCCATGTCTCGAAAAAGGATATTATTGAGATAGCTAATGGGCTTGCTGAGAGTAAAGTAAGTTTCATTTGGGTGTGTCGCCCCGATATTGTAAGTTCCGATGATCCTAATCCGTTACCGGACGATTTTAAAAAAGAAGTTGCTGACCGTTCGATGCTCATACCTTGGTGTTGTCAAACCTCGGTGCTGGCCCACCCAGCGATCGGAGGGTTCTTAACTCACTGCGGATGGAATTCGGTAGTCGAGAGTCTATGGTGCGGAGTTCCGCTACTGTGTTACCCGTTGTACACGGATCAATTTACCAACAGAAAATTAGCCGTAGATGATTGGAATGTAGGTCTTAATCTAAGCAATAAGAAGGTAATAACAAAAGAGGAAGTTTCAAACAATGTGCACATTTTGATGGGTGATAAATCAGGAGAAAAATACAGGACAGCAGCTAAGGAAGTGAAAAAAGCCATGGAATCTGCACTGCAGCCCACTGGATCATCAGAGAAAAATATGGACAAATTCATCAAAGAACTTAAGGCCAAAATCCAATCAAAATGTGACAAGTAAAATATATTAGGGTCCTGGAGGCTAATGGCTTATCCTATATCATGTACAGTGTGTGTATAATATCACATTCTTGGTAACTTGCATACTGTTAGATTCTTGGTAATTTTTCTTTGATGTTTGATTAGGGATTGTAAGAAACCTCACACGTGTGATGCATTTTGTAAGTAAATATTAATTATTATTATTATTAATTACAGTGTGTATTCAAGATCTATGCTTTCTTCATTGTTTTATTTAAATTACCAA